>VZRQ01003973.1:418806-440411 GCA_013397975.1 Machaerirhynchus nigripectus | reverse complement strand
CGGCGCCCAGGACGGGCTGGGAGGTCCGCCGAAGGAGCCGCCGCCGCCGCAGACGCAGGAGGAGCCCGGCACCCCATCCTCCTCCCCAGAGGACAAGCTGCTGGCCAGCCCGCGGGCCATCAACAACCTGGTGCTGCAGGGCTGCTCGTCCATCGGGCTGCGGCTGGTGCTGGAGTACCTGTACACGGCCAACGTGACCCTCTCGCTGGACACGGTGGAGGAGGTGCTGTCGGTCAGCAAGATCCTGCACATCCCGCAGGTCACCAAGCTGTGCGTGCAGTTCCTCAACGACCAGATCTCGGTGCAGAACTATAAGCAGGTGTGCAAGATCGCCGCCCTGCACGGCCTGGAGGAGACCAAGAAGCTGGCCAACAAGTACCTGGTGGAGGACGTGCTGCTACTCAACTTCGAGGAGATGCGCGCCCTCCTCGACTCGCTGCCCCCCCCCGTCGAGTCGGAGCTGGCTCTCTTCCAGATGTCCGTGCTCTGGCTGGAGCACGACCGGGAGACCCGCATGCAGTACGCCCCGGACCTGATGAAACGCCTCCGCTTCGCCCTCATCCCGGCGCCGGAGCTGGTGGAGCGGGTCCAGTCGGTGGATTTCATGCGCACCGATCCCGTCTGCCAGAAGCTGCTGCTGGACGCCATGAACTACCACCTGATGCCCTTCAGGCAGCNCCGGAGCCGGGGCCGGGGCCGGCTGAAGGGGGGCGGCTGAAGGGGGGCGGCGGCGGGGCCGAGCCGCCCGCCCCCTGCACCACCAAACTTTTCGTCCCCTCCCCTCGGCCCTCTGGCCGCCCGCGCTTCGGGGATCTGGTTGGGTTTTTTTTCTTGTGGCCGTAATTAGTTTTTTTTTTCTTCCACAATGCTTCTCCTTAACAAGGAGTTGTGTCTTCAGGGCGTTTTAAGCTGTAATAGCCAAGTCCTAAATCTAATTTATTTTCATAAATAACTGCATCGTCTATGCACACCCTGATATTGCTGATGGTGGGGTGATGTCCCTGTTTGTTAGTGGAAACTTGTGACTTCATAGTCCTTACAGCTGTGACATGTCAGTTATTTTCATTTAATAAGGTAATGAATCATGATGTCAAAGATTGACAATATGAGGTTGGTGTTAGGAACTGAATGCACAGCACGTAGTTTAACAAGCAGTAAACATATCAAAAATTTATTTATCTTCTTCTAAAATATGTTTGTATTTCATTCACAAATGGAAAGATAATACCATCAGAATTCTAGTGTGGGTGTAATACAGTGGCGTGGTAGCACAGAAATCAAACCACACTTTGTATTTGTCAGCTTATTATAAGCTTTTTAACTAATAGGTGCATATTACTAATGAATTGACAGCAGCAAGAAGAAAACTAGGACATTAATAAATATTTTAGGTATTACACTCTATTAGCTTTAGTGCAGAGGATTCTTTATATCTCTATGTAATGGGTACTCAGATAGTTTAACTTAGGAGATGGTGTGCCCTCTTTTATTATTTCTGGCTAGCTCACTATCTTAGTGTTCTCTCATGCTTATCACCTTGTTGTCTAACTGATTCTCACCCTGAAATCAAAAAAATCAAATGCAAGTATTTTGCAGTGTGAAATATTTTTTAGATGCCAGTGTTGTAAGTTGGTGCCTACCCTTTGCATTTCAATACTCAAAAGTGATGACTTTCAAAAATGCAAACCCCACCAACTCCTCAGGCGAGATTCTGCATGCTGCCGGGGGCAAGCTGATGCTCGTGTCCTGGTGGATTGCTGAGATACCAGCTGGCTTGGTTCAGTGAAGATACCTTTCCAGCTTCAGTGGTCCATGTCATTTGAAGGATATGTAGTGGTGTTCTGACCACTGAATGCTTACAAGTGTCATGGATGCTTCAAGAATCTGATACTGTTGGTGCTGGGAGCTGGCTTTCCCTGTAAGCGGGAGCGTACACAAAGGGATTGCACTTTAAATAGCCCTAGATGGGAGTCTAAGTTGCATTTAAGGACTTACAATACCATAAATACTACTTTTTTATTTGTAATAGGTCTGCATGTCTGTGCAGACAGTGGTATTTCAGAGACCCTTAGCCACAGTGGAAAACATGCTGTCACCTTTCCAACTTTAATGTGTTTCTTAGAACAGCCTAGTAACTAGCTTCTCTTGATTGGGTTCTTTAGTGGCAGTGAAATGGGAGCAAAACCATTCAGATTTATTTATAAGCAGGCATTAGAACTTACTCCAAATGTTAAAGTGTTGGAGATGTTGAAATGCTTAGTAGTGCCAAATGCAATTGTTATATTTTCATTTTTGGTCTTGGACAACATTCCTGGAAATTCCTAAAGGTCATGAAGGCCTGTCTTTTAATCTTAATCACTTTAAGATTTTGTCAGGCTGCCTAAGTGTACAAATGCCTTCTTAAACATGAATGAGGAAAAAAAAGAAACATTCAAGACTACAGAGATTTCCAGATTTGTCCTTTCTGTTACTCATAGTTTTTCTAAAGTAGCAATTTTAACAGGTTGACATTCATTCAGTAAAATTTTATTTTAAGGAAGAAAATCTGCAAAGAATTCCTTAAGTCACTGATTTGCAGAAGGAAATCTTAAAAGTAACTAACAGTGAAGTACATGTGCAAATATATAAAAATTATTATACAGAAGAAGACTTCAAAACTCTGATTACTTTCTTCTGTGAGTAATGGTGACTTTGGTAATTTGGAGTTTAATGAAAGGTCATTCACTAAAGATCACATGTCTTTAGAATGAGATTAACACTTCCTCTTGTGCAGTGTAATAGCTCCTGCACAGTACAGTAAGGGTTGGTGAGAAATGCAAGCAGCCCAGTGCCCAGCCACCTGCTTCCATCACGTTGAAGAAATAAGAATTGCACTCAGAACTTGCCAGTAACTTTTCTGCATTTTTANTTTTTTTTTTTTGGTAACAAGCTATTTTTAAAAAGTATCTGTGTTACATACGTATGCATATGCTCACTTCGGAGTATATTGGCATCAGGGCTACTTAATGGAAATGAATGTAACGGGAAGCTCAAAATATGCTGATTCTCCTCTGAAATGTAACTATAAAGTTAGTCCTGTGGTCAGGGCTGGAGGAAAGGGATTTGGGCTCATAAGAGCCAGTCTGTGCTATGTGAAAGTTTGTACCACAAGTGCAGATCCTGCAGTGCAAGTGATGCTGGGGCTAATAAGTACATGAGTTGTCTTTTGTGCTGCAGTGGAAAACACAGTTTACCTGCAGAGAGAATAGGGTTTTTTAAAATGAAATTTCTTAAGAGAAGGAAATATTTGAATGTCCTGATGTATTTTTGTAAAAATTCTTTTCAAGCTACAACAACTAAATGATCAGAATTCAGAAAGTTGAGGAATTATGTTCCTGACTTGTGAGCCTTGCTGTGCACTCTGAGGTTTAGGACTTCACCACAGGGGATGGGTGTTTTGGCTTTGATTTGACATTTAATCAGGTGCTCAACTCTAAGCAAAGTTAGTAATTCTGTTGGCTCAGTGATCCTCACCTCACCACGGCCTCAGCATACAAGCTGCAGTTAGAGGCTTTGGAGGCACAGTCAGTTTTGATGTCACTAGGAAACATCATAGTTGATTTTGATTTGGAGTGGGGTGAGTGACCCTGGACATTAGGCTTAAATTACATTTGTCTGTCCCTGAAAGAGACACGTAGCTCTGTGCTGTATCATGCTTTCTGTAGTTCTGGGAAGAAAATGCATTTAGATAGAGGAAAGTTCATATTCCAGACATTTATTTGACTCTCGGGTCTTCACCAGAGTACTGAGTTGATTAAAATGTGTCTGTGCTTTATTGTGTAATATAATATATTTTATATAATACATGGTATGTATTTTCAATTTTTTAAAAGTTTAGTAGTAGAGCATTGCCATGTTTCTGGGAAGAAATCCACTTTTGAAGATGAGTGAGCTACTAAGGATTATTATTGCTTCCGTGTTTACTTTCAACAATGAAAATGGTTAAAACACATCACCTAGCTTTTAACTTCAATTTTGTTTGTGCTAATGCACAATATAGCTGTAGACAGACAATGGAGCATTATAGAAAAAAATACTTAATTTGTGGGGCTTATTAAGTGTTTTACCTAAATATTGCAGCCTTTTTATAGACCACTGCCATGATTTTATGGTTTCACTCGCCTGTAACTATTTACAATGCCCTCTGTTCCAGACAGGCAGGAGAAGGTGGGCTGGGTGGGAAGGGGCAGCTCCTGATGGCCTGGGAGTTGTTTGTGGGCTGCAGGACACCTGCAGCTCCCCTTGCCAGCAATGGGCATTTGGGCTGGTCTGCCCCTCCCAGGGTCTGCCGGCAGAGCAGCGAATACAGCTGCTTACCTGAAGGCAGAGGGGAGTGAGGGAAGTAAAACTGGGAGAGAGGGGGGAAATGCAGAAAAAGAAAGGAGTTGAGCTACCCCAGGGGAGAAATGGGATATCTGTAGCGGAAGCAGGAAAGTACGAATGAGGGAAGAGGTGAGAGAAGGATAGTTTTGAAGGGGGGGAAATGTAAGAATAGGATACCAGACAGGAAAGGAAACTAGCAAAACAAAAAAGACCCTGGCAGATAAAAAGAAGATAGGGAGTGAAACAAAAAGGAGAAAACTAAATCTTGGCAGAAACAGCATCTATTGTCAATTACAGCTGATTATCCCAGTTTCTGGAAAAGCTCTTTCAGATTTGGGGGAGGAAAAATGGATGGGGATCAACCAACTGACATGAGCTAGGAATAGGCATAGGCAGAAGATACAGAATTAAAGAGCAGAAGAGAAAAGAGGAAAATAAGGAGACAAAGAGATAAGGAGGCTAAACCTGCCCATGCTATTTTATGGGTTCAGCAAAGTCCCAGCATGTACAGACACAGCTGGTTTTTTTTATACTTTTGTTCCCTGGGCTACTAGATCTTCGGGAGATTAGAAATGCAAATTCTGGTCCTGCTAAAGCTAATTGTAGAGGTGGTTTGGTTTGCTGCTTGTTTGGTTTTTTTCATTTCAGTGGAGAGAGGGTGTCATCCAGACTGTTCGGTGTTAGACAGTATTAGTGAAAGTGATAGCAAATCAAACAGTGACAGGTGATGAAGATGATATGAACAGTTTTCATTCAGTAGGAAGATGATAACTGTTGAAGAAGAAAAAATGTAAGGTGCTGAGAAGCATGAGACAGTGGCATTTATGTGGAAGACATATATGACTGGTCTGTTTTACTTTCTACAGAGGAGATTAAAAATTTGAAGAAACCAGTTACATCCCTTGGCAATTAAATAATTTCCTTCTTGCATACACTGTTTGTCTCCAAATCTCACAGACCGTAGTTCAATTTGACTTCTTTTTCTACTGAGATTTTTGTAGAATCTCGGTAGGACGTGTTTGGTGTTTCTAAAAAAATGTGTGTGTTTTTTCATTGAAATGCACTCTGTGTTCTTGCTACAACCACCTACCTGTCCCTTTGTGATCATAACACCAATACTTGGATTTTTAACTAATACTCATGATTGATTGCAAGTGAGAAATACTACAGATCCCAAATTAACATCCTGATAGGAAAAACATATCTTCAGAAGTGTGTGAATTACTAAGTTTTGCATTACAGTGTGGATGAAGTGGATGTGAGGCTCTGGTTTATTTTAGTGGGCTTTGGATCAGTTTTTATGTGCCCAGATTAATATCAGGAAATTGTACATGTGCCAGGACTCTCTCAGCTGAGCTGCAGAAGGGAGACTGACACATTAGAGGCTGTGGGGTAGTGAACCACAGACCTGTAGTCAGTTTAATCCTAGTTAGTCTCACCTACTTTCCTTACTTCCCTCATGTGCGTTCATTTGCCACTGGAGACAAGCTTGTGCTGAAGTGTAAGTGGAGAGATGTGGAGTTTCCAAAAGGGTGGGAGGCCTGGAGCTCACATTATGGACAAAGGCAGTACCATTGTCTTAGAAGGACTGCTGTGGGTCAGGAAAGTCCTTGAGAGCCTTTTTAAAGACATGTATGTCCTGGCTGGTAAAATCCTTGAGAGCTGCAGAGGCATAGGTGATAGTCATTTTTTTTTTTTTGGCTCAGTTATAGTATTTGTTAGGAGAAACATAATTTATGAGGAGCATTTAATGGTCTTTTTTATGGACAACCATCTTTCCAACAGCTGCAGATGAAGAAGGGTTGCCAGGTGCCTTGTGCAGGTACTTGCCCTGCCAGCCAGTTTCCCAGTCAGAGGCACTACTTGCAATAGTGTCCTTTGTGAACTGGGAGTTCCTCCTGATTTATGTCCTTAGATGACAGGGCTCTTCCCCAGATCCAGTCTACTGAACTTTACCTCTGTCTGTCCCCTCTCTTGAATCCTGTTACCCTGACTCCTGAGTGCCCCTCCCACCAGGCTCCCGACCTCACACACCAATCCCCACTGTTCCAGACCTCTCTGCTTGGTTCTCTAGAGGCTGCTGCAGTTTGCTGAACTGGGGTCCTCCTTGGGTTTGTCACCCTGCCCCTTTTAGCACTCGAAGCAGCATCAAATATCTGCATCTGCACCTCCAAACTCTTTTCAAAGGAGAAATCTTTCAGTGGATTTCAAAATGCCTTGTTCTAGAGGGAAAATTAAACTAAGCTTAAAAACAAGTAATCTTAAAAAGCCACTCAAACTGGTGACAAAGTACCTATTATGAAAATGGGAGCTTCTTCCTCAAATGCTGAAGCAAAAATGCACCTTTCTACCACCTGCAAGAGTCTATGCAGCAGCTTTGCAAGTCATGCGAGTCCCTAAAAGCAGAGCTGCCCCCCATGAGTTCCTATGCTGTTCTTGCCCGTCCTTTGGCAACACAATCCACCTCTGTCCTGTTGGGAAGTACATAGATCACGAGTGGTGCAGGGCCTCCTAGACAAGGAAGTCCTGCTTCAGACAAAATCCTCCTGGAATGATTTATACTTAGGGTGTACCTTTTACAAATGGAGTGCTGTAGGATTATGGTGAGCATCAGACATAGCTGTCTTGTCTGCTGGTCTGAGACTTTTCTATTCACTCTTTGCCTGATCTGCATCCCCTTCATGTGGAGAGAGGAGATAGAAAGGAGAGGGTCTTAGAGGGCATGTTGTGGCCTGGAGTCACTATAGCTTTTTCTTTATAGCAGAAGAATATGGAGGTTCTGAGTCTGTAACTGCTGAGCAGTAAATGGAACAGAGCTGTGATGGTGTAATTGTTTGGATTTGTACTTGAAGAGAAAGCACAGTGAGCCTTGGGGGCAAGGGGAGTGAGGAGAGCAAACGTAGAACACAAAATCAACAGAAAATGGTTTGCCAGGAAAAGGCTTTGGTTCTGTTAAACTCATGTTGTGAAAAAATCCATATACTCTGTAGAAACACTGTTTCATCTTTTCAAACAACTCCTGCATTTTAAAAATCCAAGCTATTTTCTAAATCAGAGCAAGGTTTGTTATTATCCTTTGCTCAGCATGGCCTGAAGAGATTGAGCAGGGAAGTTAGTAGGAATCCTAAAAGAAGGGTTTGAGCTGGACTCCCCTGCTCTGTAAACATCTCTCATGTTGGTTTTGTTGAAACAGATTCTATCTGGTATTACAGGTTTACCAAAGGACCATCTAAAGAAATTGAAGAATATGGAAAGTTCAAAACTATTAGCAGATACTTCCTGGCATCATTTTTCATATTTGCTGCCTCCCTGAAATTTTCTTTAAAGACCGTCATGCCTAGTACTTAGTAGTCAACACTTGCTGTATTCTTGGAAAGCAGACAATAAACTGAGCAAATATTGTCAGCTGCCAAGTTCAATGGAAGCAGACGGTTTGCAGTGAAGCTGGAAGTAAATAGAAGTTGGTGCCACAGTTGGTTCTTCCTGCATTCCCCAGTTGATGCCTTCTTTCAGGGGAAAAAAAAAATAAACCAAACAAACCAGTGGAAGAGGTAACAAGTCATACCTTGGGTAAGCTGGCAACAAGGTGTGTTTCTCTCCTTTGGCTTCCTAAGGAAAAGGAGCCTCAGCTGGAGAGAGCACAGCCTCTGATGCAGACACCTTCTGTTGATGTGGACATCAGATACAGAATCAAACAAGAAAGGACTTTCTTGACTTTCTACAGTCTGAAGTCAAAAAACAAGCATTGGCTGAAATTTCCTAGGAAAAAAAAAAAAAGATGATTTGAACACTTTGAAGCATTCTGTAAAGCATTTCCATTTTACAGCCTCTGTCAGAAAACTAAAAGCAAACAAACAAAAACCCGCAAAACCCAAAAAATGGGACCAGCCAATGAACCAAACTCCAAAAAAGGCCAGACAAAATGAGGTGCAGAAGGGAAAGCAATTTGCAAAAGCACTTAAAGCACTTAGATTTGACATTTTTTCTCCTTTTTTTTTTTTTTTTTTTTTTTTAAAACATTCAGGATAAAGGGAATAATTTAAAGGTTTTTTAGGATTTCCATCATTGAGGGATATCAGTTGTTTGCATAGTTTTGCCAATGAGATTCATGCCACAGGATGTTTCGTGTCTCATTCACCAATTTGCTTGGCTAGTAACATTCCTTTGAGTTCACATCCCTTACAATGCTCCAGATACTCAGTGCAGGGCTAGTAAGGGTATCTAGCATTCATATCTGGTAATACAAGGAGGAAAAGATGAGAAGGACGCTCCTCTGTGTTCTTCCCAAAGGAGCACTGCTGATAGATGTCACTCCTTCAGGATAGTTGCCCATCCCTAAGCTACCTATTACATCAGAGGCTTTTACCTCAAAAGGAAAGGACACTAACATTAAAAAATCTTCCAGCTAAAAGCTGGAAGCTAACTCTTAAAGATTTACTTAGAGACTAACAGTAGTGGGATTGGATTCATAAAGAAAAGTTGGGTTTTCAGAGCTTCAAACAGATTCTAACTTACTTTAATACAGGGGATGCAAAATTGCCTGACAACTTTAGAAATAAAGGAACCTTTAACTTATAAGGTAACTTTGTAGCAGTTAAGCGTGGCCTGTCAGATAAAACATTTACTTAACCCTTAGACTTGTGCTTTTAGAAGGAAAAGGAATGATTATTTTTAAAGCGAACATTAACTAATTTTTTTCTATGCTTTTTTCTTTTTTTAAAGTATTGGATAAAGTTTTTAAAAATTCTAGTAGATTCAGATAACAAAACCAACTATCAGTGTCTGCAGCAAATCCTTCTCAGCTTAGTATTTATGTTTGTAAACTTCATTCTGTCAGTGGTCAACATCATGTATTAAATGAGCATCATCTTCAGTGAACATTACTGTGAGCTCTGCTGCAGTGAAAACTGGGGCCTTCTGCCAAACATGCCTACAATGAGAGTTAAAAGATGAAAACCAAAATCTTCATGATAAGACTGGTTTCCAGGTTTTTAGTATTTCTAGAAAGTTCTTTTGCATTCTTTCATGTGTGCCTGGGGCAATAGGTGCAAATTAGAAGAGGCAAAAAGATCTATTCATAATGCGACTTTCATACATTCAGCAAAGTTTTTGAACATTCTTTGAACTGAAGAACAAAATAATTTATTGGTCATAATATGCAAGAGACTTTATCGTGCTTTAGGTTTTTACAAAATCAAGATATTCTTTATGTCTCTACTTTTTCCCTAAGGAGAAAGATATTCTGCAGGACTTGGTCTGTTGACTGTGAGACCTCAGGTCCTTCCCCTAGCAGTGCTGTAGGGTTAGGAAGAGATTCTGGATACCTATTCACCTATAGGTTATGATGTTTGTTTATTCATTTCATGTGATAACAAAACCTCATAAAATTCCTTTGTCCAAAGTAAATTTTACATTGTACCTTATGGCTTTCATTGAGTTCATAGTTAAACTCCCGGATAATTAGATTTCCTCTCTATTAAACATGTGTTACTAATCATGGCTATCTTTGCAGTCAACTATGGAAGCCAAAATCCATTGAAATAAGCAGTTTTCATATGACACTTTTGTTGCACTGAAATGCCCATCCAGGAGCTGGGAAGGTAATTGTTGAAGATCACATCTCAATGGCAAAACATTCTTTTCGGTCATGGGCAAACGGATGCTTGCAACATTTGTTCAGATTTGCAGACTGCACCTAGATTGTTCACTACATTTTCGTTGAACACGGCACCCCTTCAGATGCCTTTTGAGAAGAAAAGGGTCGCTAAAGACCATCCTGGTTTGTGAAGATGAAATTAAGTTTTTGCTGCTAACAAACAAAAGGTCTGCAACTGAAATGCTGATTGGGATAGTATGTATCTCTCTTTCTATTACCTGGATGTTAGTATAGAAACCTCTCTGAAATAATTTGTTTCTGCTGCAGGTTAAAACAGCCCCCTTTTCTGAGAGTTTTGCTACTTGGTTTGACAGTATCACTGTCAGACTCCAGTTTCTCAAATCCTTTGATGTAATGAGATCTGAGGATGTAAGTAAAACTCACCACACATTCACCTGCCTTTACTGGGTCTGTGCTGGTCTCATGGGGGGTTTTGTTTGTGCCTGAGTTGCGCGGGCAAATACCTGAAGTTCAGTTTGGCTCTGCTGTGTTTAAGGTCAGCACTGAAGCAGGAGCAAGGATGCCATCATATCTGTCAAGTCCCTGCTCTGAAGAGCTACCTCTCCATACTCAAAGCCATGGTGCTAGCCTGTATGAAAAGATAATTAATGATCCAGGCTTCTGGGTTTATTATAGCCCTAAGTTAAGAATAAGGTATAGTTGAATACTCCTTTTTTTTTTTTTTTTTTCCCACTGATGACTGTGATCACCTGTATGTCTCTGCATTTTTCTTTCTGATATGTAACACTACACTGGATGCAATAAGAACCACAGGATTGCCACTTCATGCTTGTGTTCTTTCCTTTTCTTTTCATTCCCTAATGCAGAGAGCAGAGCCTTAGTGCATTGTTTAAGAACTGGAAGAATCTGGAGCAGACCTGTTGTTGAGGCTTGTTTTTTTGCCAGCTTTTGTAGAATGAACTTCTACTAATTGCCCAGATAAGGAAAACCCACCAGTAGAAGATTGATGGATATGTTAATAAAGAAAAACAATGTACAAGAAGAGTATTTCCCATTCAGGCATTTTCTATTAACATGAGGCTATCAAGGTTGCAAAAGAGTAGGAGTGGTTGTCAGGAGTATTGAGGTCTCTTACAGCCTTTTCTACAGATTTCTTGTGAGTTTACAAACTCACTGGGGCTCAGCTTCCTGCTATGAATATTCATGGTTAGTTTAGACCATGGACTATCGACCTGAGTTTTTGAGCTGATGGGCATCTGCTGCTACCTTTGAAGTGAGCAGGATTTAGTTATGTTGATGGGTATCTCTGAAAATGAAGCCACTTCTGTGAGTACTCAGATTCCTGGGTTTGTGTGCCTGAGGCAAACTACACAAGTTTGAAAATGTTGACTTTGAAATATACTTTGGTTTCCAGTCTTGTAAGTAGACAAAATAAATTTCACACCACATGAGGTACCCAGGAACTTAATTAAGGTGAATTAAGTGTTTTAAAATCTTAGCAGAACAGAAACTGAAATGTGTGTGCAGAATAATAACAATACGTGCATGTTCATCAGTGAGAACTAGAGTTCTGGAGTCTAAGTCTAAGTAATGCTTTCGAGATAACATGTGGATAAATTTATCTTAACTTTTTTGCCATGACATCAGCCTGCCTGTCCAGGGTTTAGCCTTCCCTGACCAAGACCCACTACTGTTAATGGAACACAAGATGATCATAAAATCCTTGCTGGGGACACTGTGAACCACAGCATGTAACTGAATAGTATATTAGACTAGTGAAATAAGGATTGTGGACAAAAAAGAGTGTGTCAGATATAATGTAGAACATTTCACATTGTGATCTTGAGTTATCCAAATAGCAAACATGTAATAATACAAGAAAGGAAGAAGCTTTATTTTGCTCAATGTATTACATATATTTTTAAATCCTGTCTTCCTCATAGTGTTTCACTGAATTACACTTTTATTAATATTTGGGAAAGTCTTCTGCGTATAAGCAGTGGTCATTTACATGTTTTTCATATTAGAGAATGTATTGTAAGATTCTAACAGTACTGCTTAGTGCAATATGAAACATAAATATGAAATAATAAAGAAAATATTTTTCCAAAACCTAAATTGCAGCATTTCACATCAAAACTTAAAAATCAGAACTGGCTCCAAGGAAATTTACTAGTTTAAAACCTGGATATCTTTAGCCACTCTATTATCTTTACTTGGTTCATTGGAAGAGCTCTCAATGTAGATGGATTAGATATTTTGAGTATAAGTACCCATCTCTTCTTTACCATGTGAGATTTCCCTGTGCTTTTGGCAGAGACTTTGCTGACTATAAAGTTCTCATTAAACTTTTACTAAAAGTCTCTGTTCTTGCTACTTCCCATTTTAAACATATTAAAAAAATTAGTATTTTTTAAGCATACCAGTATAGCAACACTGCTCCTTCTCAAGAAACAGTAGCTTCTCAGACTGTTTAACTGAAAAAGTAATGTTAAGGATAGTTGCAACTGCCAAAGTCTGGAAACTCAGAGTTATATCTGACATTTCATTCCTCACCTTAACTGTTGAGCCTTGGCCATTCATTGGATTTTCACAGTGCTTTGGAGTTAGAAGGGAGTTTTACAGATGAAAGATGAAAATCAAAATAAACTCCTTTATCAAGTAAACCTTGCAAGGGCATTCTGAATTTTACAATACACAGGGAGTTGATTGTGATATAACATACAACACAGGAGGGTTGGAATAAACAATTTATTCTCTATCGTTAGGGATGGCCATGCATAACTGACTTATGGCTCTGGTTTGCTCTGCCACTTGTTACGTGTGCAGTTATCCCTAACTCATACCAAAAACAGTTTATCATACTCCCATGTTGCATAGTTTTTATCAAATGTTCTCTCATTAAAAACTTTACTGGGGGAACTGAATGTTAAAAGATGCTGGCAGTGCTTTAGTAAGCTTTCCCCAGAGCTTCCTCTCACTACGGAATCTGTGCCGACAGCGATCATGAGACGGTTCCTGATCTCCTACACAGCCACAGTCTGCTGGGCAGGTAACAGTCATCATTTGACAGCACATTGTAGGTGCAGTGCAGGCGTCAAAGGCTGCCTTGTCAGAAAGACTGAGGGACTGCAGGGGCTCTCCCCAAGCTGGGAGAGAATTAAGGGGTAGGACAGCATGGGACAGTGTCACTGCCCCTATGGTTTAACTCCTGCTCCTGCACGGAGGGTTTTGTTTTATCCACTCTCAATTCATGACCTTCCCTGAGCCCTAAATCTGTTTCGAAAACAGACAAGGCCATATGCTAGGTACTTCCCTGGCCATCCTTGTCATAGATGTATCTGTAGCCTGTGGTTGTCTTTTGGACAGCCATTTGACAAATTTTATTCTGGAGCATTGTGTGAATCATGCCTTCAGCTGTGTATTCCCTTCCAGAAGGATGTTCCTTTTGGCTGGTGCATGTTTACAGCACAACCTAGTTCATTTTTTCCATTCTTCTCAAGAGAGGAAGCAGTCCTGGTACAAATGTAAATTGGTGGTTCACAAACACACATTTTAGGTAGCAGCTGGAGTGAAGCCATGGGTGTGCCTCCGTCCTAAAGCTCCCACTGCCAGAGTGCACTGCTGAGGTTAGAGCTCCTGGGTGGTGCTTTGACCCCACCATGTGCAGCTCTGGTGGTAGGCTTTGGTTCCTGGTGTTCTGTGCCTTTCTTGGCCAGGGCTGTTTGCTGCAGACTGACACACAGACGGCTACAGGAGTGTTGTGTTGTCGTGCCTGGAAAAATGGTGTTTGACCAGGGTGCTTTCCATCAAATGCATGGTCCCTCTGCACAGTCATTCATACGGATGGATGTTTTCCAGGCTACGTCACCTTCCTACTTAACAGGAACATTCCGTGCCTAGACCTTTATTTCAGTGTTACCTCATCCAAGCTAAGTATAACTGGTGGAAGTTCAATTATATGCGAAGTGACTATTAAAGCATCAGGGCTCATCTGGGGGTCTGGGCCTCCCCTCCAGTTTTCACTTACAGTTGTGCTAAATCCCTTAATGCTGCAGAGAAATCGTACGTTCATCAGGTGGAGCACTGGAGGCCAGGGTGCAGATAACCACTTTTACTGCAGATGAGACATTGCAGTCCTGTTCTTAAGAACTGCCAGGCAGATTGGGAATCACGGTCACGGTTAATAGCAGCGAATTGCCAGCTCTTGATGGGTGGGTAGTCACTCCTTTCAGTGGTTGCCCCCTGGGGGAGAAGGTAGAAAAACAGAGGGAGGGAATTAGAGTGACTTTGCACAGTTGAGCAGGTTCATGCCGCTGGATCAGTGGCAAGCATTGGCAGGGCTCCACTCTGGGGAGGCTCACAACAACATCACAGTCTCATTTTTACCAATTGGTGTTGCTATAGCCAGTGGTGCACAGGGGGAGAGCAAAGAGAAGGGGGGGAGCCGGGGGGGAGAATGAAAGCAAGAGTCTGGACTAAATTAAACAAACAAAAGTGCTTGTAAGTAGCATTTAACCCATAACCATTAGCCCAGTGCTGCTAATTGTACTAAACTATATATCTGAAGTTCAGTGTGTGATTAAAGAGTTGGCTCACAAACTCTCTGCATAACCTTAATTTTTTCAAGGTTCTTTGAGTGTAGAATGGCTTATAATAATGATTTTGACTAATACGATTTTTGACATGCAACTTTAATGCTTAACCTTAGTACAACTCCAGAGCATTTCATGTGTATTCAGCTGTAAAGAGTGATGATTTAAAGGGATAATATAAGAAAAAGGTCGTTCTAGAATGAACCTCTAACAAATTGCATAAAGGAAGCTTATTATTCCATGAGTAGAGAGATACGCAGCTTTTCTGATCATTTTTCTGCTTGGTTCAAGAAATTGTGAGACATGATTGGGAAAGGAAACACAAAAAAATGAAATAGAAAACTGCAAGCAGTGAACATTCTTTTGATGGTTATGATTTTGTTGCCACTAAAAATACTCCTCAGTAATGTGGTTGTTCATCTTTCCTCTTGTTTTGGGTGAAGAATTCGTTCCAATAAGAAAATGCTGTTATTGGTTGGAGGATTGCCTCCCGGACCTGACCGGCTACCCAGCAATTTGGTTCAGTATTATGATGATGAAAAGAAGACGTGGAAAATACTGACAAGTAAGTGGTTTATTTTTGTACAGTTGTCTTGATGAATTTAAAAACATGGTTAATCAAATTAGACACTTTATTGATTTGTTTCTCTTCAGAGATTTGTTTATGTATCACAAGGGGCTTCACAATGGAGCAATAAATTGAGATTGCAGAAGATGCTAATTTTATAATAGGATAGGCCTAAATTAACATTGGCTTAAAATCATTCCAGTAAGTTTTTTTTTTAAGTAAACTTGTAAGTCTTTCAAGCTGCAACATGAACCCATGCATATTTATGTATATATGAATAAAATCTGGTTTAGGAAAAAAAAAAGGCAGTTTTTTCAAGACATTTTTCTCAGAGTCAGATCCCTGGTAAGCCATAGTACTAGAGCACACCTTTGATTCTCTTTTGCATTTTCATTTCCTTCTTCCAGCTTTATCTGTTGTCCACAATCATTAAAGAAAGGTTTCCTCTGTACTACCCTGCGTCCATTGCTGACAGAAGCATTGGTGGAATATATCAGCTACAATAAACAGTGCATGGAGGCTGCTATCACAAAATTCTTTCCCACCTTCTTTTAATAGTGGATTGTGTTTTAGAGTAAGTATTTTGCCTCGAGCATCGAGATTTGGAACTTATTGTTATGTTGGTTGCGATTCCCAGTCTGACTTGGTCATGGAATCAAATCATAGCTTCTTGAGTGCAGCAGGCTGTGTGTGCATTAGTCCCCTTGTGGCTAAACTGGCTGCATTGGTCAATAAAACTAAATTTTAACTGTCAAAATTGCCCAAAGCAGTATAGATAAAATAATAAATGAGCAATTTTGATCCATAAATCAAAGCCATACTTCTAAAACTGGACAACTGGTAAAACCTGGATTTCCTATTAGACCTGCTTTTTTTTTTTCCCCTAGTAAAATAACATTTTACAGAATTCTGTTCTTCTCCCTTATTCAAAGCCCTGTAATGGTGTACATCCACATTAATATTACATTCACAGGTTAGGATGAAAACATTTTAAAAATTGCTATGATGCAGGACTTGAAATAATGCCTTCACAGATTGATTTTTTTTCCCATGGGGGATTTAGGAGCCTTTCACAAAATGGTGCCACATAAAGACTGTTTAGGTATAGGTGACCTGGACTAATAGTTGAGGGTGTTGTGTAAGAATGACAATTACAAAAGGTTATATGAATGGCACATTATAAAAGTCTGCAGCATCTGTGCTAGGGAACATATTATGCTTCACATTTTTCAGAATAATGAGTTATGATACCCATCTCTGTACACTACTTCTAAGAAAATTCTGAGGATGGTAAGTCAGTGAAAAATCAATGATATGGCCTAAGGCAGAATTGTCCAGGTGCTTTTTTCATTTGCTGTGTCTAATCCAGTGGCTCAACAGGAGCTCAGGAGGAATGGATCTCTTGCTCCAAGACCTGAACTCTCAACTGAATTAAAGTAAAAAGCTTTTTTTCTGAATCTTAACTAGCTGTAGATTGTCAGATTTTGTAAGAACAGAATTTACTCAGCTCTTGGTTATTTACGTTGTGTTGCTGTCTCCAAGACTGTAGGAAACCACCCAGAGGCAGGATACCTAAATGCTCTGGTTAAATGTCCATCTCTAGTGTTGGAGTAACACCAGTGTCTGTGGTGGTGTTGAGAGATGTTTCAGAACAATTTTATGTAGAGAATTTAGCCTTTTCTGCGTTACCTCTAAGAAGTAGAGAAGAAAAGTTCTCTTTCTGTTGTGGTTAGTGCATGTAACATTCTGAGCTGTGGTTAAAAGACAAGGCATCTGTTGCAGTGCTGGCTAGCTCGGGTTCAAGCTCTCACTGCTCAGCACTGGAAGTCCTGAAGGTCCCAGGATCCGTCTCAGTGCTGGCTGAGACAACAGCTGTCAAATACACAGCCCTCTCTTGACATAGTAATCCTGTTCTTGCAAATCCTGCCAGAAAAGGATGCCCTCTTGGCCTGGGCTAAAGTTCGAAGAACACAGAGGAGAATGCCTGCCTTTTCACACTGAAAAAGACAAAATGTTAGCAAGCATTATTTCTTAGAAAATATTTTACTACTCACAAAATGGTAGCAGTAACTATTTTTAAAAATAGAGAGTTTCAAGTATCCCCTTTTTTTCTAACTTTAGGGGGAATGGGAGACAAGCCCAAGTAGAACTTCTGTCCTTTCCATGAAACCCTGAAGAACTCTACAGCATAGGAGTGCAGGGACTTGAAGAACTGTGACTGAGAAGTCTTTGGGAAGACAACAAACTGTACAAGCTTAAAGCATTGTGGTAGTTCAGTGCAGCCCTGGTGTGGTATCAACATACTATGACATTTAGGGGGTGTGTGAATTTAGGGGAATAGTTCTATCTTTATTTATCATGTACTTTTTGCAATTTAGGAGGAAGTTTTCTATCTTTACCCTTTTACCTCTCTCTCAATCCACAGTTGGCTTATCAGAGATACACAATCAGCAGCAAAGGTAGAAGATTTTTTCGGGGTGTTTTTTGTTGTTTGTTTTTTTTTCACTTATTTAGATAGTGCTGTCAGTCCTTAGGTTGCAGTTCACTTTCAGCTTGTCAGTGCAAATGAGGTGTTTGCTCCTTAGTGAACAGGGAGAGAGTAAAAGCTATGTCCTGCTCATGAGGTTCCGTGATGGGAAGAATTTCACTTCTTGTAGTCTGATATTTTAAGATGTTCTATTTTATTATCGCCTAAGGTGTATTTGATTTCCTCCTATTACAAAGTTTTTTCTTTAACCTTCTGCTCACCAATAGACTCCCCCACACACCAACAAAATGCCACATTTTGCACTTAGAGGCTTACTGATCCAATGTAAATGTGCACAGAAATTCCCCCTCCCTTCCTTCCAAACCCATTTACATTCCTTGTTTTCGGCTCTCTGTGCCAGTGGCATTTGGGGATAGGGAGGCTGGGAAAGAAGCTTGGAAACACTTAATCCTGGGTGCAGTGGCAGGGCCATTGAAGAGGAGGTGGATGAGAGGAGCCTGAATCTCCTTGTCACTCTCCACTGAGAGGAGCCCCGGAAGTTACTCATCAGGGCCTGCAGACCCATTTGGGAGGGAGCCGCTTGCCTGTTTCCCTTTTCCTTCTCAGCACAGAGAGTGGCTCTTGCAGCCACTCAGTTGCTTAGGGCTCTGTGTCCTGCCTTGTGTGATGCATAAGGAACAGGAGAAGATCAGCCATCAGGAACTAGCGACTCCACGCAAGCCGTGGCACTGCAGCTGGAGCTGCGAGGATGGGTGCAGGTGGAACAGCACAAGCCATCGAGTATGACAGCTCAGCAGAGGAGCAATCTCATTTTGTTCCCTAGACAAGACTAGATCTATTGGCAGGGGATCCTGCCCACCTCTCTCTGCCTGGATAGCCAAAGCACCAAATGCATCAGTACTAATGGGAGTAATTCTAAAGGTATCAGGAAAACAACTTGCCTTGTTCATAGACCCAGGAGAGGAGGGGAAGCAGGCACCCATTTCCAATTTTTTAATGTCATCATCTATGGGCAAGAATGCTATGGCTCAGGGGATCGGTAGATTTTTCACAGTCTAGTATTACTGTGTATTTTTCCTATCTGGTATTTCTCAGAGAGTTATTGTTTCTATGTTGACAACATAGAGGCAGAATAAAGAAAAAAAAAAGGAGAAAGTAAGTGGCATTCTACAAACTTTTTTTACCACCTAATTTTGATTGATAGGGGCACAATCCTAATCTGAGATTATAAATAATATGATGAACATCATAATGTGCATGTTGGTGCTTAAATTGAAACACTTATTGCACAGTTGTGCCTGAGCAAAGCAGAGGCTTTTATAGACATTATGGCAAAGTACAGCAAATATCCTCACTGCCTGGTTTCTTTTCAGGCTTGCGTACACGGGCACAAACACCAGGTCACTTTTTAACTGTGTACTACATAGGTCATGTAGCAGCAACAGGCTACCACTGCCCAGTGACAGAAATGGAAAAGCTGATGGGTGTGTGACAGTCCTCAGTTAACAGCGGAAGTTCTGCTCTGTTAATGGGGTTTCATTATTCCATGATATTTTGCAGTCTTCATAACTACTTACTGGATGTGGGGCAGTGAGGAGGGGGGTCTCTGTCACCATCTCATGCCTCACTGCTCAGAACCAGCCACTGCTGTTTGGGTTTTAATTACCAGCTATGGTCCTGCCAGGAGTCCGTGTTTAATTCTAGAACTCCTTTGGTTGTTTGTTTGAATTGCAACGTTTAAGATTAATTAATCTTTAAGGAAGTGAACCAATGTTTTGTTTGTTAGAATTATTCTATAATAATTGCAAAATCCAGAGCCTATAAAGATTTTTTGTGTTCAGAATTGCATAGCTTTCCCAAAAACCCTACTGCTAAGGCAATGATGTATTACTTTCACTTTCATTATATGTTTTTAATCAGAGCGTGACTTCACACTAGACAAAGCGATGCTTTATGCATGGTCTCTCTTGTTTTTTGCTAAAATCTTTTGACATGATTAATTTTACTTTAATGCTTTTGTCTTGTTGCAATGGTAAGGATGATGGGTATAAACCAGGGCAAAAAAATACATGCTTTTCTGTCATAATGCTTCTAAGCATTTAAAAATATATTAAATGAAAGAAAAAAGTATCACAAGAGAATGATCTAACTGGAATTAAATTTTTTGCTATGTGAACAGAGAATGCAAGAAATAAATAAAAATGATGCAGTCATTGTTTTAGGTGAGGTTTTTTTGTGGTTTTTTCCATAGCAATTTATCCATCTGTCTGATTAGAAGCAATGACTAGAAGAGAAATTGTGTCTTACAGGTTGCTAGATATACAGCGATTCTTTGTTTCAATCTAAAATATCTTTTCCTACAAAGCACGAAATGTAAAATGTTGGAAGCATTACTGAAGTCTTATATGGCACGTTCCATCCGTGTGAAGCTGCAGCTGCAGCAGATACTGTTTTCGTATCAGTACTTTGTTTTTCAATAAGATGTTAATTGTAACATTCCTTAACCTCCCTAGTTCACCACATCATCTGGGTGAACCCACGGAGAGAATTCAGTGAACGTCGCAGTAATGGCAAAGTATATGTATGGGGCATAATGCATTTATGCTTAGGGATTGTATTAGGTTTGGATTTTAATCCAGTGTAAAAGCCAACATGATTGTCCAATGAGAACTGTCTCATATTTGTATAGGAAAGACAGGGAAATGTCCAGAAAGTTGCCAGGCTGGAGAGTTTATTCAGGGTGACCAGCATCTCTTTTCAGGTTACTTCTTCTCCTCAGGTTACTTCCTATCCCTTAGTCTTTTTTTCTGTTTCTCTTGCCCTTCCTGCCCTTTGCTAGGTGTATTTAAGTCTGCTGTGTTTGGTCAATGTGTAAAGACAAACAAATGAATCAGGCACTTTGATTTCCTTCCCAATCCCTCTCCTTCCTGCCAGCAGCAATCACACAGTGTTGAAGAGTTGTCATTTACTCATCTTCCTCTGACTCCCTGATCATGACGAGCAGCCAGAAACCTTTCCATCCTTGATGCTCTGATAAAGGCAGTCCACCTTTTCCTTCCTTCCACAGGTTGGATGTGTTTTTATTTTTACATGAAGCAATGTCCTGCAGGTATTCCAGTCTGAACACAACATGTTTTATTTCTGTTGTTTTGACTTTTTAAATTTCCCTTGAATATGTTCCGTGACAGTGCAGCAATCCTCCATCTTCAATAACAACATTTTGAATGTCAGCCAGCATTTAGGTATACTGGTGGTTCTCAAAACCCTTTGAACATCATTATTTATGTATTTTATCCAAAGGGAAATCAAGTAGAAGGAAAGTACAGTGGTTTGCTTCAAAGTCAGCATCAGAGAACCCAGGTCACTCTACTCCCCAGCCTGCATTGTTTCTGCTGGAATGGGTTATATTTCTTTCTTCCATGTTTTCTTTGGCAGTTCTCTGGTGCTCAGTTGTATCAGCCTTTCCTATACTGAATGATACTTTGTCCTTCCTGAGCAAATTAATAACAAAACTCATGTTCCTCTTTTTCTGAAATGTCTTTGGAGTCTCTGAGAACTTCTCAATCCCTCATAAGTTGGAGTGTTCTATACAGTTTTCTATTTTCCAGGTTGGCTACTTATAAGATAAACAGTATGATTATAGCTCACATCAGAGGTTCTTGGGAGAAATTTTCAAAGGCTTAAGTGTCAGCTTGAGTACTACTAGATGCCTAGCACACATTGTGCCTTTGGAAATGTGGTGTCTTTCAAGTAAATACATTCATCCACTGTAAAGCTTTTACTTTTTTGGAGAATGATAGTGCGTTAGAAGCAAAGGTTTCTTCTTTCAATTTACCTCAAATCAATTGTAACTGAATAAAAGAAGTGATGTTTGCAAAAAAATGTGAAAATGTGTCAAATCAGATGGACAGGATATTGTGATAAATGCTTGTTCTAATTTCTTCCTCCTCTTTTTTTTTTTTTTTTTTTTTTTTT
>VZRQ01003973.1:341902-418775 GCA_013397975.1 Machaerirhynchus nigripectus | reverse complement strand
TTTTTTTTTTTTTTTTGGTACTTGTGAGAATAGTGCACACTTAGGTTAGTCAAAAAATGTGTCTTGATGAGCACTTCTTGGCAGCCCTGATAAATTTCATCTCTCTTACTCCATTTATTCAGCAGTTGGGGATGATGCAGCTTCTGCTTCAGTGCTGTGTCAAGGATGGTTTCAGCACTGCATTGAAAAGCTTGAGCAAGCATTAGCATATTGCTAAGCCAGTAGTCTTTATATCACCCACTAGACAGATTTAATAAATGTGGTAGATGTATGTAGAAGCTGTACATGTACACATATGCATGTGCTTATATGTATCCTCCTTAAAGAAACACATGGATTACACTGAAAGCTAATTTTAAACATAAATTCCATCTATATTTTCCATCCTTATACTTAGACCCTTTTAAAAGGTTCAAAAGCAGGAAAATATGGTTACAAAGGAAGAAAGATTCACACACAGAAAACTTGACTGATTGGTATGACTATCCAGCTTTAAGCCTGGATTTAGGAGATTAATTCAAGGTGGTCATACACACTGCCAATAAGCCACACATTTTACACCTACAGGGAAGTAAGAATATAGAAGTGAGAAACAGAAATACAGTGAGGAGTATTTTTTTACACGTGACATACCAGAGGTTAACCACAACTCCCATTCTGAGGATGCTGCGTGGGAGTTCCAACTGTGCCAGTGCCATTAATGGCGCACGCCTGCGTATCTAAGAGCAAGACAGAAGTCTGAGAATGAGTGAAACATAGCGGGTGAAAATGTAGCGGGTTCTCACAATGATTGCTTTATTTATGTGTTAAATATTACTTTCTTCTGCACTGCCATTTGAGATAACTTTCAAGAAATGTCAGCCCTCTTTGTGCACATTTTTATCTTTGATTACAATGTTGTCAGCTTCTCCTTTTACACAAGTGTTACTTGATTGTTTCTTCTGTTCCCTGTGCCTTACTTGCAAATGTGGTGTGTTGTTAATTCTGGATAGCTTTCTATTCCTGTGTTTCCAGTCCCTACATATCTTGCTGTGGTGTATCTTTGATGCAACTCTTATCACTGCCTTGTCTGTTTGTGCTAAAGCCCTCGACAGTCTTTCAGCTTCTCTTGGCTACTTTCTGCCCCTTGCTATGGACTTGTGAACACCCACCTCTGTGGAAACCAGGCTATTCATTTCCTCTTGCATATACAAACATGTCTGAATCTACCTACTCATCTTCACCCTCAAAAATGCCATTGGCAAACAATTACTTTCAGGGATAGTCCAGAAGTGTTACTCAAATGTCCTGTTCCCTGCCTGTGCTCAGCCAAGGACCCTTTGTGGTCGAAAACCTGAGTGGGATGAGAGAACAGGACACAACCCCCTTCCAAAACACTGAGGAGTGCCCCTTTCTCAGGCAGGGCACTAAGGCAGTAGAGAGCTGAGTAAGAAGGCAGCAGGTTGAGTTACCCCATTTCCACAGCAGATGCGGATTTCAAGCTTCTGTGGGGACATGTTACAAAGAAAGGTGCTGGCTCCTGGAGATGCCACTCCTTGCTGTATCCTTGACAGCGCATCAGAACCTTTGACTCAAAGCCTTCCTCCTGGATCACAGAGCTTACCTTTGTCCAAGTCATCTTGCAACTTGAGTTTACAGATGTCTTGAGGATGAGAGTTCCATTTTGCAGCAACCTCTACTTAGTTTCAAAGCAAAATGAAAAAAAATTATTTCATATGTTTTGGCAAAACAATAGTCATATCAGAACGTCCCTTCTCTTCTCAACATCTGTTGTGGAAGAGGGTTGCTGTTAGAGCACGAATTTTTTGGTTGTGACTTCTTCATGTATGTCTCAATGGGTATTTCACAGCTCCACCAAAAAAGGTTTTGTCAAGCTTTGCAAGACTAAATGCAAACCAGAAACTGCCTACCTACAAATGACGAGTTGCTGTGACGTCACCAGGTGGTCAACAGAATGTAGGTACACGGGCATAACGCTGACCTGGAGGCCCTGCAGCATTTGGAGTCCATCTCAGCCTATGGGCAGTGTCTGTCTGCCACGTACACGTCTGGTCCAGTAGGAACTGGGAGCTGCGTTGTCCTGTCTTCTGTCCAAAGCAAGTGTCCCACGTGGCTAGATACAGATTTCAATAAAGTCACATAATTTCCAGTGAACTGAAGTATTCCCGGAACATTCTCACCAGACCTGTTTGTGTAGGTCCCTCAATACTATTTGGCCTCTGTCTCTAAAAAAAATCAGCCATCTGGAATAACTTTAACACAAAATTATATGTCACTGTGCAAGTCCAGTGCTCCTTGCAAATGTTGCTTTCTGCTTTTTAGATGATTCCAGGTAAAATTTGTGTGTTTATTCTTACCTACTTGCTCTGGGATTTATGTAGCATTAATGGGAGCTGGGCGCATATGGAGATGAAAATGAACTCAGGTGTGTTTCTAGTTTCTTACTTTGGAAAGCATTCCCTTTTCCAGTGGTTAATGTGGCATTTATGTACAAATGGGTTGCAAACAGGATGGCAGAACACTGCTAGCTGGATAAAATGTAATAATAAAAAACTCTCATTGAAATCCTCAGATTTCTTTGAGAAATTGATACATTTTATGAATTTCCTCCTCTCAAATGTTCTTAAAAGGCAGTTTCCTTCTTAGAAGTGTTTTGTACACAATTATTTGCACTACAGATTTCTGAAGCCTGCCTTAGCTTTCCCCATTTTTCTAAGTGCTTTAGTGGTAAGAAGTGAACATTTTGCATCCTAGACTTCATTTGCTGTTGTATGTTCTTACTGTGTTGTAGAGGCTCATTGTTTATAGGAAGTAATTCTCCTTTCAGTTTTCCTCTATTTTCTCACAGTTTAAGTTCCTTTCTCCCTTCCTTCCCCATCCCTTTCCCCTTCTCTGTACTGGCCCCCCTACTTCCCTACCTTCCCTCTGTTTGAGACAGAAATAAGAATTATTACATACTTGAGGAGGGTTTTTTCTAAGCTTTCTGTCTCATACCAGGTGTTGTATGAGCTACTGCTTTGATTTAACTGAATGCTGGAGTATCTGCAGGAACAGGCTAATATGTCTTTACAGGGATGGGTTTTGGTGTGTTGTTTTGTCATATTTATATATTGTGATTCTACTCCCAAATGGGGATTGTGCTACTATACAGGGTATGCCACTGCAGAGTGACTGTTCACACCGAGAAAAAAAGTGTTAACAAATTGAATAGTAATGAATTAACCTGCAGAAAAAGCATTTTGCCCTAGTACACAGAAACCCTGCATAACTAGAGCATATAATTTTAAATGAAGCAGGCTCTAGGAATGCCTCAATGGATGTGATGTCGACAGTAGCTCATAATTCATGGATATGAATTATGGCTAAATATCAGGAAAAAACTTCCTGACATTGAGATCTATTAGGTTGTGGAATAATCTCCCATAGGAAATGGTGGAAATCCCATTGCTTAAGATCAGACTGAGCACTAGGAAAGGGACAAATCCTGGCCTGGCCTCAATCTTTTAGGGCAAATTAATTAATTGCTTTAACATATGCCTTCCCATCAGTCTAGACAAGTGGTGTCTTCTGGTATTTGCCAGGCAGGGGCAGCAAAGGCAGCTGTACTATGAGCTGCCCTACCTTGCCCACGGCTGTGACGCCTCTGCTTGTGAACAGATCACCACCAGAGATGAAAAAAAGGGGTGCCTTCGAGACCCTCCAGAGCTGTTCTGGAGAGTCACTCTGCTGGCTTCCTTGGGGCCAAGTGTGAAATAAACTGGGCTGTGTTTTGGTGTGGAAGGGTGGCTGGTTTCCAGCTGCAGTGCTGGACTAACCTGCATGTGAGGGCTCAGGTGGGTGAGCCAGCCCAGCATCCTGGCTGTTTGGCATGAGAGATCCTACTCAGGATCCTTGAGACCAGGAAAGGGAATAGGAATATTTTCCAGTGTGAACATCTGTTTTCCATGAAGTGGGTAAGCATACCCAAGCTTTCCCTGAGCTCAGCAAACACCCAGAGTGGCCAGTGGCTGATTTGAGCCTGTCGTTTGCAGCAACAAATTATCTGTGACTGAATCATTTTAAATATTCCCATTTTATTACAAGTAGATAATGTATTTAATGCACACAATTTAGCTTTAATTTGGGCGGGGGGGAAGTCTTCAACTCTTGAGATGGCTGTAGCTAAAACTATTAAATCAAGCTTATTTCCTTGTAAGTAGAAACTGCAAGTAAATGCAAGTAAAGTGATGGTTCTGTAGTGATGACATTAATGTATACGAGTAGGCCAGTACTTTGAGTTCTGATTATTTTTTTAAAAAAATTATATATATATATATAAGCATTAAAATAAAGGTTTGACTCCAAAACTTGAACTAGAAAATGGTAAATGTTCCTCCTAGGCTAAGCAGCAAAGGAAAAATTGAGAGAGAGATGTGCTTTCACCACTTTGAGGTGGGGAGGCTTGGCAAATTATGTTGTTAGAAATCATTAAAATATATTTAAATAGAATTACCATGATGAGTGATGTAAGAGCCATGTTTCTTCTCTTCTCCTCCCTCCCCCCCCCAGTTTTACATGCAGAATAACAAAGTGTGTGGCTCCAGTCTGTACTCAACAGCAGCTGCTTGCTTGCTGGTCAAGAATTGCAGCTGCTGTGTGTGCACAGCCTTAAAAAACATACACACCATATGTAAAAGATACTTTTCTGACTGAAATGACATGAAAGGAATGTCAAAGAGCTGCAGGATCAGAAAGAAAGAAACAGTTTTGGTTTTTTTCCTTGATTATATACTAACAAAAAATAAGTCCAATTAAAGAGAAGTCTACTGCCCTCATGCATATGAAAGGCATTGTGCAGGCATAACTAAGGCAGAATTTGACTCCCAAATTAACTCATTTGCTGGATGCAAAACTGAAAGGAAATCCTTATGTCCAGCCTCTAAGTGTATATAATGAAAAACTGCAACAGCAGAAAAATGTATTCATATTATACCTCTAATTCAGCAAAGTATTAATCACACCGATGTTCAGCAGCCTGTTTAAATACATGCTTAAGTACTTTACTAAGTACTGCCTGTAAACAGCTCTATATGGTGGTGCATTAACATAGGACAGCGTTTATCTGTATACCCTCTCCAGAGGACTGCAATTATTTTAAGTACCATGGCAGCCCGTAGCACAGAGCTGGATGATCTGTGGTGTCCAAATCCCAGCCTTCTGGCTAGTCCCCATGCAGCCCTTTTCTCCCAGCTGCATTACCACTAATGTTTGCACAAGCTCGTTTAAACTTTGTTTTATTCAGCAGAATCACGACTGCTGGAATCAGCTGGGCATTTACTGGCTCCCATTAACTTCAGCTCCAGGAAAGAAAGCCATGTTTAGGGCAGAGATGTCCCATGTAGAGGTTTATACAATACTCAAGCCTCCAACTTCAGCCCTGTTAATGTGCAGGATGTTTCAGGGGCTTTCTGCACCGGGGCATATTTCACCCAGCAAGACTGGAGCCACTGTCCTTCTGTCAGCTCCCAGGCTGTCTCTAGCACTGCTCCAAGAAATGATCACTTCAGCACTCAGAAATTTGATTTTTCTTAACTGCAAAGATTTACAACATCAAGAAAGCCCTGACATAGCATCCCTTTGCCTGAAGCCATGATTTGGCTTCACTCCAGCAGCTTTATTTTAGCAGCCTGGCGTCTCCTCAGAGAGGCAGGGCTGCCATGGAAAGGGGTTCCCCCCCAGGTAAAGTGTTGGTGCCCACCTGAAGTAGCTGAAGCCACTTCAGGGCTTTCCTTTGAAACTTTCAGTATTGGAAAATAATTCATTCTTGTCAGAGAAAAGTGAGAGAAAAGTGTTCTGGCTTTACATGGCACAAAGCAGTGCTGTTCAGTGGGAATGAAGCTACATCTTGATACCATGGTTTTTTACCTCTTCTCCTGAAGTCCCTAATTACCTTTTTGCAGTATGCAAAAAATGTTCTTGAGGGCTCTGTGTTTCCCCTGAGGCTCAGAGGCTTTGCAGGATGCTGCGGGGTGAGGCCTCAGTGGCTGCTGGAGTCGTCCAGGGATGCAAAGCCAGGGGTGGGGATCCTCTTCCTCTTCACAGAAGCAAGGCTGCAAAAATAGCACTAAAGTGGGAAACAAGTGATTGCACACCAATTTTGGGTGTCAGGAGCCCCACAGAGGGTGCCGGTGGGGTTGAAAAGTGACCAGTTTTGGTTGGTTGGGTTGGACAGTGAGGGCAGACACCAGAGCTGCTCGTGAGTCTCCAGCTGGAATCCATCTTGGGTGGCCTCCAGAGGCTGGTGCAAACGTGTCAGGCCAGTGTAGCAGGGAAAAAAATCCCACATGAGCAAAGGAGAGTCTGGGCTATTAAAGGTAAGAAAAGAGAAAGGTGTGGACCAAATTCATATCACTCTGTGAAATCTATGGGTGAATTGTATTAAGAATTTAATGTCTGTTCTGCTTATAAATGATCTGTGGTTGTCCAGTAGAGCAACCCACAGACAGATACTAAAAACTGGGACTGGGAAGAAATACTCAATTTACCCATTTTTGATCACTTATATATGCCTTTTTAATGCATTGTTTCCTGCCACTGGTTGATACAGCACCTGCTGAACTCGGGCCCTTGACCAACTGGGACCTTTGAAACAAAGGAGAACTTGAGAGCACACCAGCTGGGGCTAGGTCAGTAACATGAAGTCAGTTCAGTTATCACTACACCATACCATAACAATTTCAGTACTCACAGTTCTACCCTGGGACTGTCCCCTCAGAGCACAACAATAATACTGCCCTTTGTCATGTGCCCAAATAAAGCATAACTGAGTACCTAATTCTGATTACTTCAGGGAACTTGCTGCAGAGTTACATTAGCTGTGTTGCCAACAACTTTATCTCTGATCTTGCACATTTAGTATATTAAGACAAAGCTTTGTGATTCAACTGATTGTTTTTCAAATGGGAGGTTTTGATCTTATGGTTGAAAATTAAAAGTCAATTGAAATTAAATTGAGGAAAGTAAATTGAAGGGGCATCAAGCATATGTAGTGTCTTGGATATAGTGGTCTGGCTTGTAATTTTTGAAAATGTTCTGGGTTATCAGCACTTGTACTGTAGAGAACAAACAACTAAGCCTTCAAGGTAGTATGATTTGAAGACAAGATTTTTGCAAACTTGCTTAGTATTCCTTTTTATCAAAACTATGTTTATGCACCCTGGTGATGCAATAGGAATGAATTTATTTGTGAAGTTCCAGTGAAATGGATCTCAGCGAGTGTCCCAGACAGGTTTTTGCAGTCGTTCAGATGTTCCATGTATTGCAGAACACCAAAAAGTACTTTATGTCAGAAAACAAATCAGAGGACTTACCATTTGAAAGCCTAAATACAGCTGATCATACAGAGCTGTCTCTGCAGACTTAATGTCTAAAGTTTGACTTTAAGGACTCTACAGAATTTTAACAAAGTTATTTCTGTAAAAATACAGCATACTGCTTCTTGACATATGCGGAGTCAGTACAAAATTCAGTGCTTTAGTACTGTGTGAATAAGGTACAGTGGCAGAAAAGGTAGGTTGTTTTCATCAGCTCATTTTGCAGGTGGTTGCTGTTCTTGTTTGTTTGTCACCTGTGGAAGTTTACTGAGTCTGGATCTTTTGTAATTCTGTTGTGGCCGAAGGATTGCAAGAGATGCAGCTGATCTGCTTTTCCCTGAGGTAGCACCCACTAGTTGAGCCCCAATGCCTGCTACTGCTCGTGTTCCTAAGTGGTTACAAATGTAAGGTAAAATGTGCTCATTTAAACAATGTAATCAGTGCTTAAGGTAGTTTAAGCTAGTGGCTTCTTCTAATTGTAAGAGACTAGAAGCAATTACCCCAGCCCAGCTGGTAAGTGGTGACTTCCTCAAGCACAGTGCTACACCAAAGCAATCGTGTTGATCATCTGTTTGTGCTCTGTAGTATGAATCAAAACTGTTTGTATCAGTGGTAACCTAATTTGTGTAAAAACACATTTATTTTAGCCAGATGTGGATCAGCAGTCTCCATATTAATATATATGATCAAGTGCACTGCACTTGGGATTATATTCTGTCTTTATTAATTTATATAAAGACTGCAAACTCCTTAGGCAGGATCGGTCTGCATTAATGTCCAGTCGTGATGCACTGCGCATTTTATCAGCATTTTTGCCATGAATTTAAAAAAGAACACCTCAAATGCACTTTCTTATTTTACTTCCTTTGTGTTTCTTTTTCTGCCACATTTTTTTTACATCTGCTTCTCTTTGTGAAAATCCAAATTCATCGGGAATGGAAGTTAAATTGAGTTTTCACCTGCAGGGTATGTGACGGGACATGCTGTTGGCCAGGCACATATCCGTCTGCCCGTGCTCCTCTCCCAGTTCACAGCTAAAGTGCAATCCTGCCAAATCCAAGTGCTGCACTGCCACTTCGGTATACCCCTGCCTGTGGCTCTTTCAAGGTGTTTTTTGAGACACTTGCAGGGAAATCAGTCAGTGTAGTATTGTCTGTTCACAGACTGCAAAATGCAGCTTAATTCTCACATTTCTTAACTCCAGAGGGCTTAGTATCGCCGTCTGCCTAACACTCTTTCCAAGATGGGTGCAAGTCCCTGGTGTGTGATCCACCCCAGGTCTGACAGACAGCTAACACCTTCCTGCTGCTTCAGCATCTCCAAATTAATTATTCTGAGATTTAATTCTGAGAATTAAGCTGCCTCTGCAACCCGGTTATTCCATTGCTGGGGTGAAGAGGAGAACTGAGGATGTGCTTACCCTTGCCAGTACTGCTGCCCTGTGTTAGGAGCATTCCCAGCAGCTGCTCTTAGGTAGTCTTCCTCTGCTGAGCAGGACTTTCCCTGTTCATAACATACTAGGAAAAGAAAAGACTTGACTTCAAAATCATCCTGGCTTTTTGCTCTCCTTCTCTTAGCCATGGAGAAGAAGGAGTCTGTCAGAGCTTACAAGGCTGGGCCAGGTCATGAGAGGGTACTGTGCAGGGGATCTAGGATGTTGGTATTTTTGTGGGAAGCTGGAAGAAGCTGGATGTTGGGATGGAGTGTTTGGTTGTATTTTATATACAGGTTTAATGTAAGTAGTGTTATTGGGATGGATGGTGTCTTCAGAGGGACAGTTCTTCTTGTAAGCTGTTGGGGAAGAATGAGAGAAGGCATAATTCAGCAGCGGTGGAAATGCAGGTAAATGCAAGTCCCTTTGCTCCTTCCTGGATGGACTAGAGATGCTTCAGCTTCATCATGCCTTCCCCAAAAAATCATTCTTTAGGGAAATGAGAAGAGAGCTGTAATCTGGCCACCATTATGCAGTTCAGGTGGGGATTAACTGAGTAAGGCAGTCTTTCCATTGGAAAGGACTGACACTGATAGAAAGGATCCTTTTTCCCCCCTTTAATTCTGTAGTTATCTTTTTGTGTTGCAGTTTCCTCACGTCCTCTTTCCTCTTCCTTACCCCTGTAATGAGGAAGCACGCTCTTTGTTAAAAGCGAGCATGTTGTTTTTACCCAGCTTCCAGATCATTATTAAGAGAGGGAGAGAGATTTGGCGGCGTGTTGGTGGGGACGGGAACTGTGCCTGCTATATTTCACTGGGACTGGCGCGTGGAGTAGAAAAGCAGATGTGTGTGGACTGCCAGAGAAATCGCTGACTGATCCTTGTGCAGTCTGGGTTCGAGGAGCTGAGACAAGACGAGGCAAAGCAGGTATGACTGATACCCGTGCCAAAGCCTGAGCACCTGCCATGCCCATTGCAGGCAGCGGGAGCCGGCGGGGGCTCCGCATCCGCCAGGATTGATGCTCCGAGCATTCCCCGGGGTTTGTGTACTCCGTGTGATTTCTTCCCTTTCACGCCGAACACGAGGAACAAGCAGAAGTTAACTGCTTGGGAGGAAGCTGGCGATGCCTTTTTCTGTGCTGCGTTTCACCTCTTTTGTTTTTTGGTTGGCTGCAAAACCTGAAGCCGAAAGATGATTGAAGCGCCTCTCCCCGGAGAGGGGGGAGCCGGGCACACCGCACCCCATCTAGTGGCTTAGCCTCACACTGCCAGCGGCAAGGAAATGCGGCAGCAGGAGGAGGAAGAGGAGGAGGGCGAGGAGGGCTCCTGCAGCTCCGGCCGTGGGCTTCGCAGACTTCGGACTCCGCGGCACCTACGTGGGTGATTCGGAGATGCTGAAGCAGCAGGAAGGTGTTAGCTGTCTGTCAGACCTGGGGTGGATCACACACCAGGGACTTGCACCCATCTTGGAAAGAGTGTTAGGCAGACGGCGATACTAAGCCCTCTGGAGTTAAGAAATGTGAGAATTAAGCTGCCTCTGCAACCTTAATTCGGCCTCTGTTTGCATAAGCACTAAGATAAAATCTCCAATGATATCACACACTATTCTTTGTCACACGTCAGTGCACAGAAGGGACTGCGCTGAATTTCTGCTCACAGCATTTCTATTCTGTTGTTCAGCAGGTAGATCCTGTCTGTCACATGCTTCTGAAACCTTCAGAAGACAATTTTTTCACAAGGTTTTCTTCACAGACTTCACAACAACAGAGGCCAACTGCTTCATGGACATTCATTGTGGTGTTTTTGTCCCATCTTCTTTGTGAGGAGCAGGGCCTATCATTGTTTCCACTTTGCAGATGAGGAACAGAGGTGCAATGTGGTTAAAGTCAAAGGTATCCTTTGTTTTGGGGTGCCTATTTCAAGACCCCTCAGACCATGCTTTCCAGATGGCCTCTCCCACCTAATTCTGTTACAGCAGTGAGCACAGAGCACTCCTGCATATCAGGCACAGGAATCAAATCAGGCTCTGAAAATGAAACACAGGTAAATTAGTGGTCTCAGAACAGGAGAAATGGGTAGCTGTAGAAACAAAACAGCTTAAATCGAAATGAAAATATACTTTCTGCTTTTCAGGATCATTTCTCTGCCAGATTCTTGCTTTGAAAAAACTCACTGGGGGGTTCTGAGGAGAGACTGTGCTAGTATTAGGAGTGGCCTGGATTGCCTGGGCTGTAAGAGGAACAGGGCCACAGCAACACTGGTTTAAACCCATTTCAATGGCTTGGTATTATGTGCTGAGGTTGAAGTTTTACAACCATTGCAAGCTGATCCAAACTGATGCTGCTGCTAATACATCAGCCCTTCCCTTCTTCTCATGTGCCTCACACTCCTGCTCACTCCAATATGTGAGGCCAGGCAGGGAAGCCTAGTGGGGAACAGATCAGGGTTAAATTCAATGCACCTTCAAAAAATAAGGTGGTTTCTCAGCTGTCTATTTCTTGGCTTCATGCATGCATCGGCCATCACAAAGAATGATGGACCCTGAGCCAAGAAGGGGCTGAAGTGTTTTTTGCAGTGACAGTTTCCACAGACCTCTGGTGTGCATGGGATTGGACCTTCAGCAAGAAGGTTCTCTTGGGAACCAGGGGGTGAGAACATGACTGAGTTCCACCCAGATGTGCTGACAGCAGAGGAATGTGAAGACTGCAGGACTTAGAGTTCTGGATCGATATGTGCTGCTGCGTTTGCAGGTTTTGCTGTCTCCTCCTCCAGTCCCAGTACTTTTGTCGTGTCGCCTCTGACCTGTCCTGATCCATCCTGCCCTTTTCAGTTTCATTCCGTTCTTCAGTTCAGTCTCCACCAGAACCTGGTCCAAGCCATGTTTACTAGCACAGTGAGTTCCATTTTCACTCATGCAGACTCTGTGTCTCAATCCTTGCTTTCCTTCATCTAAGTGAAAATTATACTTTCCTGAACAGTACTCTTTGCAAAATAAATGTCTTCAACAAAAGATGCAAGCCAGTTGAGGATACTTAGCCATATATATTGTAAGTATTTGGGATTGGTCACAACAGCTTTACTTTACTTTCTAAGTCAAATCCTGCAGTGCCAGCATAGCCAGTGATTTGAATTAAAATGACCTTTCATCCTGTTTGTCAGCCGTCCGTGACCACGCACTAGTGTGTGATTTGTGAATTATTCGTGATTCCGTGTGAATGTGGTTCAGTCCATGAATTTTGACACCTCTTGATTTAAATAGCAGCTACTTGTGCTATGATATTTGTATTCAGTTTTGAGAAACATGGTTTTCCATCTGTTTCCTGACTGGATGCTCTCTAAATCCACAAAAGGTTTTTGAGAACACGGGACAAAATTTTTGGTGTGAATAATCATCTGGAGTGAATTTTTTGGGTTGTTATGAGTAGGCATCACAACACATTTTTCACAGTGCTTTTTATGAAAATATGAAACAGTACTGTTTTCATACGAAACAGAAAAAAATTAGCATACATCTAGTCCACATCTATTAATGGCATTTTTTTCAGCTATACATTCTCATTTTGTCTTCTGTGTATAGATTTACAAAGTAAGTAATCTGTGCCAATTTTACATAAGTATGTGGTTTTGCTGCCCCGGACAAATTTCCTGCCCTGAAAATTGTCCACGGGTCTGCCATATCCCTTCTGCCATTTCCCTTCCGTAGGAGCTCATCTGTGGGGAGAGGTCTAGGAGAGAAAACATTTCTGCCTGGTTTCTGTTGGAGAAACCAGTCTTTGGTGTTACCTAATTTATGTGGGTCGATTCCTATCCTTCCTTCTGTATTTGTACTGCGTGGACATTTCTGCTTCTGCATGCTGTGATTGGGCATGCTGGAAGTTAAGCATGTTGGAGTTTCAGGCTTTTCTTCAGATACCCATATGAGGTGTATATCTTGTGCGAAAGGATGATTTTTTTCCAGGTGGTAGGCACTGGACAGATCCTTCCACCATCTTCTGCTTTAGGTCTTTAGGTGTGGGCTGGACTTTCTTGTAAACAAGATCTTTTATTTGCAAATACCGAAGTATTTAAAAGGAAAATTTGAAAAATCCGTAGCAGTTAATTTTAGCAGTGAATTCCATTTATCTGTTATGAATGAACTTAGGTGTATTTTTTAATAGGGTGAAACATGGGTACCTCCATCCTCCACGTAGAGTTTTCCAAATGGAAAATCACATTTTCTTCGTCTGGAATGACTGCTGGACTTAGTGGGAAGAAAAAAAACCTTTTGGTAACTCTGAAGTAGTATGTTAGTCAAGAGTTGAGAGCAGAGTAGGAAGTAGTGAGACTGAGAGAGAAGATTGTGAAAGACTCATTTTTTGGGGGGGTAGGGGCCAAGTAAGACATTGCTGCATGTGATGAATGCTTTTAAAGATATGGGTCCCCGAGGAGCATCAACAGGATCCAGATAGGGAAACGCAAGGAAGGGCTGTGATTGTCCTGAGCTTGGAAGGTTGCCTTCAGGGGAGACCAGGAGAATGTGTGCATCTCAAGGTCAGGTAGAAATTGAGCCATAAATGAATACGACTGGTCACAAGCAGTTGGGCATTAACACACCATTCCTGGTTATGGTTTTCTGACCCATGGCACTGTTGGAGAAGGGAATGCATGTCCTTGAGCTGATATCTTGGAGAATGTGAAAGCCCCCTGTGGGACAAAATAATATTTCTTTCCAGAGCTCTATAGCAACTCTGCAGTGGTTTTCTCCCATCAGGGACTATTCATCATTTCGTCCATGAGAAGCTTTTGTTGTGCAAAATGTCACATCATGAGACAGACTGTTATGATGTGACAAGATGTCATTTCCCAGGAATACATACTGGGCTCTACTTCAGTGATTGTAAACCTAGGCCTGAGTAGGTACACAAGATATTCTACTGGGGAGCAACCATCACTGAGGTAACATTGCATAACTCATGGTGGTGGACAAGTGTCCCTTGATAAATGGTCTGTGGAAATTGGTGGAGCATCGGTATGGCAAGGGGCAACTTTCGGGAGTTAAGTGGGTAAGCAGAGAGTAATAAAACTAGAAGAATGGTTGCTTTGAACCTTTCCACAGGACCATGCATTACATCCTCTGCTCCAAGTCGTGCCAAGATGTTTGGTGTATTTGCTTACATGAGCTTCTCAGAGCCGCATCAGCAGCTCAGCTGCTCGGAGTCATTCCCATGGGGAAGGCAGCAGGGGAGCACAGCAGAGTGTGCATAGGTTTTCTATGCACTTCATGTGTCAGGTTTTTGGTACGGGAACGTCAGTTTTTAAGGTGGGAGTGCAGTATTTTTCTACCTTATTTGAACACTGTTGATCCAAGTAGGCAGCTTTATTATTCAAATGAAATCCAAATGGGTGCTTGCAGCTTTGGAAATGTATGGATAAAATTTGTTCATGCAAATGGCCAATGTATATGTTGCTGAAAACCCAACAGAACATTCTGCCATAGAGTGAATTTCACCCATGGAAACAGATAGGTCTGTACTCAGAACTTGCATCCAAGTTAACTAAAGAAATTTATCTCAGGAGGGAGCTGAGCATGCCAGCTATTCCTGATGTTATATTTGCCTGATCTGGTGTGTCAGCAGGAATTTAAGTGTCTTATTTTAGATGCTCACATATGAAAATTTTAGCCCACTAAAACAACTAAACCGAGGAACCCCCTGGCCTCTGGAAAAACCTGGCTGGTGTTACTCCAGAGAATGTGTAAAAGGATAACTCTTGACATTTGAATTATTTTTTTTTCCTTATTAAGAAATATCTTCATAATGAGAAATACCCTAATTAATACGAAGTATCATTCACTGTGTTGGGAATGGACTTTGATCTGCTCAGATAACTCTTTCTTGGTGCTCATGTTATCCTGTAGCCTCAGTTGAAGTATGGACTGTATCCAAGACGAACTCAGCAGCTCTGTGCCCATCCTACTTGTGATGGCTTGAATGAAGCTGCCACAAAACTGGCATGGGAAGGAAGAGGTGGTGAAGTTTCCAGCTGAGCTGATGGTGTTCTCAGTGGTGCAGCTGGAACAGAGCTGTATCAGTTATATTTCCTCAAAGGTGACTTTGAGGCACAGTGCTTCATCATAAGGTTTTGTGCTTGTGGTAACTGCTGTTGGATTGTCCCAGGCTTCCCCCAATGAGTTGAGCTCAGACTCAAGGCTAGCATTGGCATGTTACTAGAAAAAACATTTCACATGTATTTCCTTGAATTTGAGGTGACAGAATGCAGTTTGGCCAGGAATACTAACAGGGGTATTTGCCATCTATGTTGATTATTCTCTTCTTTTAACTTTATTTCACTATCTTTTGAGCAGAAAATACCAGTGGATTAATATCTGATGCCTTTAAAGCCAGTGCAAAACTACCACCGCCTTCACCGAGGCTAGAATTTCATACTTGTTGTGGTCAGTCTTTCCCCACCGTTATTAAATAACAAACAATTGAAGAGAACAATTCACAGAGGAATCCTAGCATTTATTTATATAACCTCCTTGGTGAGAAATAACAAGAAGCATTCTGTAATAAATGCATAGTCTTTCTGCAAATGATGTATGAAACAGAAAGGTGAACAGTATCCAATACTTTGTTCTCAGGTAATAATTGGATCAGCTGTGGTCTGCCCAGCATTTTGCCGATAGGGTTGGGGATGAAATGAATATTGTGTCTCTGCATGAATATTGCGTCTTCCATGAGCAAATCACAGTCTCCTAAAGTGAGTCTGTAGGTGCCTTCTGTACTGGAAAGAGACATCTCTCATTGCTCCGCCCTCTTCAGAGCTGCAGACATAACCAGTTTTCAAGAAGTAGTGGTTGAATATTATGTAGTCGACAGGATAGGCTGTTAATATTGTGGAAGGTCATTATTGAATCCATATGTCCTCTGATAATGACATTTATGTTCTGGAAACACACTCTTCTCTTGCGTCATCTGCACAGGTCATTAGAGATGCTGAGCATGACTTCTTGGTGTGTACTGAGTCTTGAAGGGGCTATGCTCAAGCTGTGCAGTAGTTGCAGAAGAGATTTCCTGGTTTTCCTTACAGTACCTCCTGTATCTCAAGCAGCTGAATGCTTCAGGGCAGTGAAAAATCTGTAGGGTTGGTTTTATTGTCGTTGTTGTTGGGGTTTGGTTTTGGGGTTTTTTGGTTGGCTTGGTTTTGTTTGGGTTTTTTTGGGGGGTTTTTTTGGGTTTTTTTTTGTTTGTTTTTTTTTTTTTTGGTTTTTGGTTTTTGGTTTTTTTTTTTTTTGTTTTTTTTGGGTTTTTTTGGGGGGTTTTTTTGGGTTTTTTTTTGTTTGTTTTTTTTTTTTTTGGTTTTTGGTTTTTGGTTGTTTTTTTTTTTTTGAGTACAGGAATCAAGTACAATTTCTGAAAGGAGTTTTTAGCAGAGCCGGGGAATGGCTATAGGCTGTATCACAGATTTCTGATCTCCTGGGACCAGAGCTCATTCTCCTCCTGTCTTGAGAAGTGCTATTCTGGTTCTCCCTTCTTCCCTGGTGGTTAGTCTTGAAGCGACAATAGACAGGGGAACGTGTAAGGAGGGGGAGGAACTGATGACCCTCTGATTAATGTATGGAGAGCAACCAGATGCTGTTCCCTAATTGTGCAATTATTGGCAGAAACTAAGCAAAACTGGGTAAGACAAAGAGCACACACTGTTGCTTGTTAGGTGCGTGAGGTGTATCATGGAGGTGCCTTTGAAGCATTGTTGCATCTGGTTGACCTCACAGGCATTATAGTAGAGACTGTTTGATTTCATGAGCATTTGGCTATAACCTGTGGTCTCTGATTTTGAAAGTAGGCCCCAGAACATTGTCTGGTACTTTTTGTTAGCTGAACTTTGGCATGTATGAGGAATTTGTTCTTGGGATATCTACCCTGATATGCAGTGCTGCTGTGTCTTCCACCTGCATCTGTATCTGAAGAACAACTGAGTGTCACCTCCTGCACACTGTCACTGATCTTGTGTAGTGAAGTATTTCTTAGCAAACACCACTGCAGTCTTGGACTCCGCTGGCTTCCAGATAGTTCTCAAGTATAAATCTTCCATTTAGTTTTGACCTAGAAAGCTTTGCATGTTACATATCTTGTACCTGAGAAATTGCCTCCCACCTTACCAAGGGTCTCCTACCAATCACACATCAAATGCATGGGAAGGGGGCTGGCGGGAGTGCTGTCTTCAGCAGGGTTGTTTGGACTTGTTTGTGCTCTTGGTCCAGGAAAGGATGGGCATCCTGAGCTTTGGGAAATGTGTGAGCAGCAGGGACTTAGGAGAGGTGGTTTCTGCCCACTCCAACTAATCTATTTGTATCTGTCTATCTCACATATTTCTCTGGCACCCATCACCTTGGTATCTAAACATGTTTCTCAGATGACCATGGCTTTTTTTACCTTCTCTTTTTAATAGTTTTTTTGCCTTCTTTTTAAATCAGTCTTTAATAAAGTTGAGAATTCTTGCACAGGGTTTTATAAACATGTGTTATTAAATTTCAAATCTGTTTTGAAAGTGCCTCTTATCCTACTCCCTCCTAGTAAAGTGACCTTTTTAAATGGAGGGAAGTGGGTTTAGATGACAGTCATGATAAATGCGGTCATGTTCACTCAATAAAATAAGGCCCAGTGCATTTGAGGATAAATCAGTGAAATGTACAGCCCCACCTGTCTGTCTCCATCATTCATTTCCACTGTCACTTTCACAGTGGCTGATGGATCACAGTTGCTGTAAAATTAGACAGCCTTTAATCTCATTTCATCCTGATTAGCTTCTCCTTACCCTTTCCCTCTAACTCACTGACTGACACGCTAAAAACTCATGCCGGGCTGTGTTTGAGCGTGGCGTACAAACTTCTCTTCAAATACCCTTTTTGTGGGGCAGGCAGGTGTTCCAATGAGTTGAAATCAAAAAATGAGAAGATGGAATTTTCACACTATGAAAGCAAAATAGCAGACGAAGATTCATATAAAATTAATGAAAGCAGCAGCCTGGCCAGACTGTGTGATGGGCCAAATTCTTCCTGTTACACCCTGGCAAGCCCAGTAAATTTGAGAAGATTGCTCCTACTAGATACTGAATTTAGCATGCTCATTGCCATGTAATTTTGACTGTTGTCTATGAAAAGTGAGGTCCTATCTGGGTATATGTTCACAAGAATCACAGTTTACAGTGCAAGTCTTCTGTGCTCTCAGGTGACATTTTATAGTGGAAAAAAAAAATTGTTCACTCACGTAGTTTTGAATTCTATGTGTAACCCATGATTCTCAGGGGTCAAGGAGAAAGACTGTGAGGTGGTTGATTTCTCAGTTAAAATGCCCAAAGCTCCCTTCCTCTTAGATGTCCACAGCAGTGCTCCATCCTCCCTGTTTTGTCCAGCTCCCTTCAGCCCCATGGATAGATTCATGAGAGTAAGAACTGAGTTTTCCCCAAAGCTCTGAGAGAAACAAAGGTCACAGTAAAGGTCTGCAGTGTTTTATTGCAGTCACCTTTCTTTCTGAAGGCCAAATACTACCTTCCTTTCTAAGGCAAGCTTCCTTTTAGCTTTCCTGTGAGTTATGGATGGTAGTTTGGATCATTTGGGCCCAATCCTGTATCAGTGGGAATGTTGCCATCAATTTCAATAGGAGCCAGGATTAAGCCATTAGTTTTCAAGGTTTAATTATCATAATAATTATGGGAGTCTTACTGCATACCTTATATGCATGAGAACAGCAGAAAAGCTTAAAGCAGAATTTCTTCCTCTACTGGCCCTGTTTGTGTCAATGTGGTGGATAAATAAACACAAATGTTTGCAAAAGTGAAAAGACAAAGTAAAAAATACGCATGTGTGCTGCCTGCAGTCAGTTTTTTCTATAAATGCTGGAGCTCTGCAGACTGACCAGCAGAAGAGGTTGAGGGTGCAGCCACCAGCTTGGACCTAATTGGAAACCATAATAAGAGCATTGTATTACTTGAAGCCCTTGCAGACTAATCCTGGGGAGTCTCTTCTTTAGAGGAAGGGTCCCAAAAAGCATCTAAAGAAGGCAGCAAATTTCTCATGGGAGACCAAATTCCTTGTTTCCTACAAGAATCCACAAAATCAAGAAAAGTTCTGTGGTTTTGAGAGAGAAGATTTTAAAATAGGAAAGTGTCTAAGACTAAAGAGTGAGATAATGATGATACGGTGTCTCAAAAGAGAGCAAAAACTGACTTCATTCTTTCATCCTATTGTAGGAATCTCTAGGTAGTAAAAAGTCTTTTGCAGTGTCTAGTATGAGATTAGTTCCCAGTTAATATAAAGTGAACCAGTAACAAATAACCTTAATTAATGAACTTTCACTGTACCTGGCTGCCTAATTTAAGAATTGCTTCACTTATGTGACTTGTAAGAGCACAGACTATGAAAAAGATATTCGACCTTTACTAGAAACTAAAAACATACCTTATTTATTCATCATTGCCTAGGCAAAAACTTCAGTAAGAAGCTTAAACGAGCCCACTTGATCTTTAAGAAAATGTGTCCTAAACAGCAAAGCTGTGCGTATTTCTTCTTATTATTATTTGCATATGCTATACTGCACAACTGCATTCCGAGAAAAATAAAAGATAATAAAACAAATGAAATGAGAGATATATCACCCAAAATAATCCAAGTGTGAGATAGGCTGCCTATTTTTTTTTTTTTTTTTGGCATTGGCAAAAGAGCACAAAGTAAGAGCTGGCCCTGAGTCATATTGATTTCCCACTGCACTGGTTTCCTAAGTGCTCTGTTGATCCGTGTCAAGCAATAAGTTCCCTGCCTGTACATGCACATCACCTCCCCATTTGTCCTCACCTAGATTTAAGGTGCCCATATGATGAGCTGAACAAGGACATCATTTTTCCTACTGGTGTCACTGGGCCAAAACTACTCTATGTGGTATGGTAACTAATGCTGTATAAGTTTACATTTGCCATATAATATCATTATAGTGGGTATGGCACACTGCAATAATATGTGTGTATTATGTACATGTAATCCTTATTTTTGCATTTTAGCATTTGCGGTGGAAAACGTAAATTTTTAGAAATAGATGTTTGCATCTGTAGCTGGTCCGTAGTAATCACAATACCTCCCCCCCTAAAATGGGATATTGCAAACCTAATGCCACAGTTTTGATCTTTGTTAACAAAGGGCTTCCTGATTAGATGAATAGAAGATGTGTGATTGTGCTGCTAATGACATTGTACAGGAAATTAAGCGTATACATTTGGAAAAGGCATTAAATCAGCAGGACCTTAATTTAAAAACTTAAAACTGTATGGAAATGCAGCTTGTTCATTGCTGTGTAATAGAAAGCTACTGAACATACTGACTCTTCTTGTGGAAATATTACCAGCAGAACAAAGCTGGGCTGAGGTTTTTTTAATGTTTTCTAGCATATTAGGATTCCTAGCATCTGCTTATTTTCAGGGAAATATCATGCAACTTCACCCCTTTTTACAAGTTCTTTTTAGAGCGGCATGTACGGCACATGGGCACGTGAGGGGGCACTGAGGGGCCAGAATTCCTGATTTTTTTCCTTAATTATTTGCAAAATTGAACTGCGTAAGTTTACTAATAAGTGGCTTTGTCTGCTGCTAAGTAGTGGACGTACATGCTTGTGGTGACTCATTCTCTTATTATTTCAAACAGATGGTAAAGAGGAAATACTTGATAAAATCAGTACCCTGAGCTGACAAAGAATTCTTGCTTTTCTTGCAGTTATGCCATACAACAGTGCCCATCACTGTGTCGTGGAAGTGGAAAACTTCTTGTTTGTGCTGGGAGGAGAAGACCAGTGGAACCCTAATGGTATGTACAGAATACTAAAAGGCAACGGCAGCATCTGCCTTCCTGTCTGTCAGGTCAGCTGATGTAGTGATTAGCAAGGGATTTTGAGGACCCTCAGCCTCACTGTTGAACCTAGTAAAGGCTACTCTTTGGTATTGATGTAATAAATATCTGTTACTTTAGCATTAGCATCTCCGTCATTCATCAGCTCCCACATCCCTTGAGAAATGCCACAGGCAGCCGAACAGACTTTCAAGTGCATGCACCAGGCAGCAGCTGTTAAGAATTTTAACCTTCATTTCCAGTCTCCTTCCAGTCACAATATAATAATGCAATTGCAGTAGATGAATGCTTCTTTTCTATTGTCAAACAAAATACTTGCAGCTCAAGTTGTTAATGTGTTAATTATCTAGACTTTGAGATTCTTAAACTGATCCTTTTTTCAGTCTTGTGCAAGAGCTTCTCATATAGATTATCTGCTGCTACCTTCTTTGATTTGATTACTTCATAAATTTACCGCAAAGAGAAATTAAACAATTTAACAGGCTTCTGAGCAAAGCAAAAGGAGAATACCATGCCTTGCAAAATTCACAGAATTGTCAAGACATTGTTAAAAAGCTTGCACATGAAGAAAGAGTTGTAGTTGTAGCAGTCTGTGTAACAGAGATAATTATGACTGAGAAACCATAAAACAGCTTGCAGGTACACATTTTTACTTTAAAACACCAGAGGATCCAGCTGAAATTACATATACTGCATATATTTTATTGTGAATCCCCCATTTCAGCATCTGCACTAAACCAAATTATAGAAAATTGTTACATCTGTTCACTCCCTAAAACCTGAGACAAACAATCCAGGCCACCCTATAAGCATGTTTCTGGTGTAGTTAAGAATATCACTATATGTGTTAGGAGAAGGGCCCTTTAGTTCTATTGTTGAATGTCCTTTATTTGAAACAGGAGACAGTGCAGTATCACTAATGACAATTTCTTTTAGGATCATTGGCCACATCCACCCAGTGAGGGCCCCTGTTGTATTTGGTGGTAGGCGTATGGATAGGCAGACGTAGTTCCTTGTTCCAGCTTATAATTAAATGGCCATGTCACAAGAAGGGTAAAAGAAAAGAAGTGTAATTACCCACATTTTAAAGATGTGGAAACTGACTTGCAAGGTGATGGAGAGATGGTAGAACGGGTACATATCCTGCATTTGAGATAGGAGTCAAACACAGTTGTTTGTGAGATGAATAGCACCTAAGGTCTGAGATTGCTTAGATCTGGATCAACTCCTGAGCTGAAGATGTTGCTGAAGACATCTACCAACTTCCCTGTCCTGTGAATACCAGTGCTGGGATTTTTTCTGTAGAGAAGATAGCAATGAAAGAGGTGTGAGCATTGCTATACTAATCTCTTTATCAAATGGATCTTACTTGTCACTGAAAGTGGACCTGAAATCATAAACTACATCCTGTGCTACTGCTGGGCATATTCTTTCTTGAAACCAATTTGCTCTAAATGTGCAGCTACATGGGGGCAGCTCACACATACCCACTTGAATTTATGTTAAGGCCCTCATCTGCTATCCTCAGAGCACAGGAGGGACATCAGATGGACCTACCTGGAACCATCTTGCCAAGGCTTTACAAAGCTTCTGCTTCAAATGAGAATGTTCCAGGTATTTTTTCCAGTGTAAAGAATTATCTTGGAGATGGTGGCAATGGAAAGACATTGCTTTAGCCATCAGAAGAATGTCTGGTTCTTGAGAAACTGTGTGGACCCCAAGGAGTGCTCACACCTCCTCTGTGCTCTGCTGACTTCCTGACAGCCCAGAAAGTATGGGAGACATTTTTTTCTCACTTTTTTACATCCTCCAGTGGCTATGCCTTTCCAGTCACAAAGGGTTCTTGCCTGAGTGAACGCTGATGAAAGCAGGGTGCACAACGTAGGCATGGATTTAAGACCAACCTTCATAACCTTCAGAGCCCATCACCCTTTGGCATGGCTGCAGAGAACAGTATCTGCCTCCTTTTGTCCCATCATCCTGATTTGCTAATCCTGATTTTCGTTCACTTGTCCCAAGTTCTGACAGGTGCATCCTAACACGTGCTATCTCCTGACTGATGAGCAAGGCAAAATAATAGATAGAGTTCTCTTTAAAACTGAAGTCCAGACTTGAACTGCAGTCAAACCAGTTACACCAGGCAGATTAAGTCGGTCATCAAGTCCTTTTCCTGCAATCACAGGAATCATATAGTCCCATTTTGTAAATTTTCTAAGCTACATTTGAAAAGCAGTTGGATTTCTAGACCCCACTACTCCTGTTTGGAAAGCTGTTACAGAATCCAGTTGCTCTAAATGACTAGGAGCCTTATTCTGATACCCACTAAAATGTATTCTTTGACTGTCTAAATCACCTTGTTCTCATGCCAAGGCTGGCCTTTAGTTTAATAGTTTTTCCCCTCCTGGAGATTTGTTCCTCTGAAGTGTTACAGACAGCACTCCTATCCCCTTTCAGCTTTTGTATTTCTAGGTGCGACAGGCCAAGTTCTTTGTCTCCTGCCATAAGGTAAACTTTCTGTTCTTCCTGTTGCCATAGTAGCTCTTCTCTGTGCCTGTTCTAGTTTGATTTCATCTCCCTTCCTGTGAAGGGCCCAGATTTGTATCCTGCGTTCCCACTCTAGGCTTACTAAACCCTTCTTCTACCCTACACTGTAAAATCTTCCACATACATGGTGTTTATAGTGAGTATGTGTCTGATACGTGTTGTGTTAGGCAGCTGAGGTCCCCAAATTATAGGTTTGTATGACAATCACGAACAAGCTCCTGTATAACTAATGAGCACTGAAGTCCCAGTAGCTCTGAAAGATGTAGTGAATAGAACAGCATTAAAAGCTAGGAAAAAAACAAAAGAAATATGGAAGTTTAAACTTAGGATCAATATTTATATTAGTCTGACTTTCTGCTTTTTGAAATACTAGTAGATTAGTAAATGTCTTAGACAGTGAAACCTGGAGCCTGTTGCTGCTACTGTTTTGCTGCTTACTGAATTTATAGCTCTTGATGCCTCTTTTTCCAAATTGTCTGTGTAGACTAAAGGAATCCAGATAGGGACCAAGAGCAAAGCCTCACTTCACAGTGGCAGAATGACCTTACAGTATGGGGATCTCACCCTGTGTCTGGAGGTGGTGCTGAGATAGTCATGTCTTTGAGTGGCACTCAGCATGGACCTCATGAGGCACCATGCTGGATTTGAGGGGAAATGCTGCATTAGTCATCAGTCTTCTGCTTTACCCTCCTCATACAGAATATGCCTATAACATGGAGAGGAAATCAGTTTACTTCCAGAGCGGTCAGCGTGGTTTCTTTCTCTGTTTTCTTGTAGAACATGATCTTAAATTATTACGAATACAAATTTTAGTTGTATTGTTATTCTTCTCTGCAGTCTTGATGGTCTGTTTACACATGCTGAAATAAGTGTGGAATGAAGCAGGCAAAGCAAGCCAGTCCTGCAGAGGCTTGTCTGATGCAAAAATATTCACCTTGTAGAATGCCCAGTGACCATTTATAGAACTGTGACATATGCAGTTAGGTTATTCTGCTGGCCTGTGAAGCCTCTAATTCAATTTTTTAGTCACACATACATAAACAAAGGTTTCTGTTTTCAAAATGCTCATCTATTGAAGTCTCAGGTGTTACAGGAAATTGCCATGCACTCTCTTGCTTCAGTTTTCTTGCTTTGATGTCAATCTGCATGTAAAATAAGGTGAAATCTTAGTATCGTGAAGACATGAACACAGTTCTTGGGCTTGACAGCAGGGAGAAGCTAGTTAGCTGGTGTATGTTGCTCATGCTTCATATTTTAGCTAACACTCTTAGAATAAAACTCTTAAGAGTGTATTCCCCCTTCGATGCACACCTGTAATTCCTTCCAACTTACACTCAAAGTACATGGTAGAATAAACCATCTAGTGCAAACACTGCATACCCCATGCCGATGGCTTATGCAGCTCCTGGTTATTTGCACAAGGGGTTTTAGCCATGTTCCACACAGAGATGATGTGAGGAGAAAGAAAAGCACGTGTTCTCCCTTTAATTTTTTTACCTGACACAAAATACTCTAGTCATAAAAATACTGTGGGGATGCCCTCTTTTGGGCAGTGATTTTGTTTAGTGCTGTGATTTATTGTGGCTGTGGAAATACCACAGCATGTATAAGTAAATTTAAATACACATTTTCAAGATCTTATTACAAAGACCAAGAATAATCGCTATCTGCTTTTCCTGCTAGTGACTGCTAATTCAAACCTTGCAGTGCCCCATTTGTTGAATGATTACTGTACACATAGTGTAATCATACATTGTTGTAAAAGGGGGAACCCTTCATAAAAGGTGTCAACTTGTGAAGTATATGTAATATATATTACAATCATGATGTTAAATACATGAAACAAACAGCTGAGTGTCAAAATAATCTATCTTTACAGGGAAACACAGTACAAACTTTGTTAGCCGATACGATCCCAGGTTTAACAGCTGGATACAACTTCCACCCATGCAAGAGAGGTAAAAACCTGTATGTGTTTTTCAATTTCTGTTTTCTCATCCTAGAAGAAGCTGAGGTTTGGCTTAGTTCTGGGAGTAAGGAGGCCTATAGAAGCACTGAAAACAAGATAAAACTGCAGCATGCAGTTGTGTCCCATTTGTCTCCTAATTTTTAAAACTTTCCAAATTCGGAACTCCAGATGCCAAGTCCTGCAGTGCTAACTCATGCAAAATAGCCATGGACTTTATGCAATTACTGGTTGCCTGAGTACGGTCTGAAGGATTTTCCTGAAGTCTCCATAGTGTCCTGTCATGTTCCCTGACTGAAGTGTCATGATGAGTTTGCAGTAAACAAGCAGTAATTATAGTCAGATATCTTAGAGGGAAGTGAAACCTTCACATGTTGACTCCATCCTGTTTCACCACACCAGCTCTGAAAAGCTCTCCTGAACATGTCTCCACTTGTCAGAGGACTCTTAATCCTAGGTGGTCTTTGAGTGAAGTTGCTGTCAGTAAATGCATATTAGAGTAGCTCATGTTTTAATCTTGCTGTGAACCAAAGACCAAAGGTGGACACGGACTTGAGCAATGACTCGTAAAGATGACGAAACTTAAGTGTGGATCCAGAATCCTACCCAGACAGGAAAAAAAATCCCATAAATCTGAACTGAATGATCCATGTTTCGTAAGAAGAATCTCAAAGGCAGAAGATGTAAAGTTACAATGTTATTTGAAGACAATATTCAGTGTCCATCCTTCAGTTCAACACCCATCATCTCATGGATCCCATGTACAAGAGATCTCACAGTGTCTCCCTCAAATGCTTTCTTTATTCCATGTCAGTACTACAGTTCTTTTTTTGTTGACTGTCTACAGTATTCAGGTGTCTGGCAGCCATAAATATATTGAATTCAGTGCAGCCTTGTGATTCAAGGTGTGTCTTAGGAGATGCTTGGAAATATGGCTGTCTTTTCAAATTTCCAGGGGTAAAATGTCAGTCTGCAGAATTTTTGAAGGACCTTTATTCAAGATTCACTTTGATTGACCTAAGTCCCTGCTTTGGCAGCACCCAGCCTTCTCCCTCATTCCCACCAGCACTGTGAGATAACCTTCACAGCTGTGATTGTTTACTTCAAAACAGAGGGACACCTTCCCCTCTGGTTCAGCTTCCTAGACTGAATCGCTGCCATCTTAGGTGTTGGCATGGGGGAGACAGGAGGTGAGCATCAGATTGGGCATCACTGTGCCAGTCATCCTTGCTGAGCTGGGAGACTGACTAGGAGACCAACTGGTGTTTGTATGGAGCCTGAAACTCTTCTGTGGAGCCTAATCTGAGTCCTAATTATGCCTATTGGGCATCTCCAAGCAAAGTTCCTGAGGGGCATTGGCGGCTGGCTGAGCAGTTGGGTTTATTTGGCTGACAAACTACAGGAAGCAGAAGTAGGCAACTGAGGGTTGGAGAAAGGAGGCAGTAGGAAATTTTCCACCTCCACACTGGCCAGTTGTGTTTCCCTGGAAAACTGTGTGGCAGGTGACTGGCCTTGTGCTCTGGTGGGAGCTGCTGCCTGCAGGCAAGAGGCAGAAACTCGGCTGTGCCTTGCGCTCCTGCCCGTAATGAACTGCAGTGTATGAGCAGCACAGCTCCTTACGGGGGTACTGAAATACAATGGTCCACTCCTACGTAGTTCTTCTGCAAGGGGCTTTGCTATGACAACGTTAATTGTCACCTCTTCTGTTCTGGATACATAGCTCATGGGCTTGCCCGTTGTTTTTCTTTAAAGGCTCCTAAGCATTAGGGCTATTGTTGGAAAACAGGGATTTTAAAATCTCTTTGTAAAATTTTTTGATGGTTTGTTTGCTCAGTCCTAATGACTTCCTCAGAGTTGTTGCAGCTTTCAGAGGTATGGACTGTCCCAGTTTGTAAGAAGATCATACAAACAAGAGAGAGCTTTTATGCATTTTTTTTTCCCCAGCTCCTTAAGTGAGATAAAGTTCCCATTAAAGTCAACAGGCTATTTTCCCCCTGCTAGGAGTACAGGGTCATGCCCTGTCTCTGCTGGCATAATGCAGGCACCATTGACAAGACAGACTGTTTAATGGGTTTTTCTGAGTCATTATGGTCCATCAAGTCAAAACCTACTTAGGAATTTTAGTCTGAGAATAATTGGCTGGATAGACTATAATAGCTCCTTTGAAATGACTGCCAGGTAAATGTGGGACTCATTCACAGGCAGTATATTCTCAAGTCGAAAATCTGTATGAAATATTTGATAAGTAAACTTTTATCTCACATGCCAAAATCCATATCTGATTGATTTTACTGTATGAGCTATAAAGAAAAGTCTAATCCCATTATAGATTCAATGTTGCTGGTGTATTTTCTTTAAAGCCAAGTTTGGTTTTTTTTCATTTGGAGAACATCTCAAAAATAGATGCTTCTGAAAAGTATGTACTATTTTCAGGAGTTTGATGTTTAGAGAACCAGCAAGTGACTCACATTTGGAAATACACATCTTCCTGATGATGCCATAACAACAGGAGGGTTTTTGGAGAGCAGTTCAGTTAGACTATGATGGCTACTGAAGGAGCAGTCTTTGTAGCAGTTGTATCTGAACCTGTGGTCTGAGCCTCAGCTGGACATCTCAGTCAGAACTGTTGCATCTTGCCAGCTCAACACAGAGCTTTTCAAGCTGTGTGGAACAAAACAACATTTAAAATTGCTTGCTTTTTCTTATATTCTGAGTTAAATTTTCTTGTTTGAAGACCAGCAAAAAGCATGGCATTGTACCAGGTTCTGAAGAAGCACAAGTGGAAGTGGGAAGTGAGCAGGTCAGTGTACTCTCTGAGGCTGAGTGAGCTGAGAAAAGGCACAGAAAAAGAGATGAAACAATTTCACATTTTATTTTTGTCTTTGACTTTAATGATAGTAATGTCAAGCCCTATTAAGATTATTTGTTTTTTAAAAAGCAAAGCATGCACTCTATAAGTGACTCTGAAATCAGGTCCAGATATTGAGGTGATCAGTAACAGCACTGCTAAGTTTAAACCTCAGACAGGTAGCGCTATTTGGTGTTTCAGGGCATAAATTCATCATGTGTGAAAATCACCAGGAAAATCTTCCCTTTTTTATGTGTATACTTGAAAGAAGAAGTTAGTTGGGTTGATGGTTGGGTGAAGTGGTGTGAAGGAAAAGCATTTCAGAGACCAGTGAACATCGAGTATTTTCAAGTCCTGAAGAAAATCACGAAATAATTATTATCCATATTCAGATCCTGAGGTACATTCTAGTTATCTGATTAGAATGGATAGTGTCTTCTCAGTATTGAGGGAAAAGTTGTCATGAAAAGATTGCTGTATTATAGTTTAATCTGAATCATATTTTACAGCAGTTTAAAAGGCATCACTTGGCAGCATGCCTTTGCACACCGTAACAGCATGCCCTTAGACACTGTATCATTGAAAACTAAAAAAACCCAAAAAGCTTAAAATATTTGTGACAGAAGCTACTGAGTGCATGTTCACATCCAAGCAGAAGAGTGAAGTATGCTGATGCTTTCATTTTTGCTCCTTATAGTGACACTGTGTGGATGAAACCAGGAGTACATGTACAGAATACCGTCAGCGAAATCCTGGTTAAGAGAATAATGCATGCAAGTTGTGTCTACCTCTGTTTATTAAATCTGAACGAAAAAAAAAAAAAAAAAGGCAAAACGTGTTGAAAGCAGTTTGTTCATGGGTTCACCAGAGAAGGTGCACAAGGAAGGACAAGTGGATGTGGGAGCACCGACAACAGGCATCCTGTGGGTTTGTGCCTTGTGGCTGCTGGACACAGGAGGGTTGAAAAATGTGTACCTGCCTATGCAGGCTCTCTCATGTCTAATAGGAGGTGACCTCTGCAGCTTTTCCTACTTTAGGGGCAACTGTGGGCTGTGTTGCCTCAGGCCCATCACATATTCTCAGAAAGCTTATATGCACTTGATTGCCTGTAACACCTATAGCCTCTATCAAATTAGAGTGAAATCAGTCAGCAGGGGTTTTTTAGGAGACAACAGTAGGCAGACATGGGTACAGTGTACAGTGTAATCAAATTAGCTTTGTTTCCATAGAATATCAGGCTAAAAACATAGATGCGCAATTTGCTGCCCGACCATGCGAAGCAAAATATGCCATCAGCTTCTATCTGCCCACTGACAGATAAATTAAATGGTCTTTTTAAATTCATCAGTTGATCTGGAGACAGTTGCCAGTATTCCTGTCCTCCTATTTCCACAGGTTTTTTTCAGAAGTGTTCCCTGTGGTGGCGTTCCCAGCCCCACTCAGCAAGGGGTGCTGTCCCACACCATCCAAGTTGCCCATGTGCAGGCAAGGTGGAAGCACAGCAGTGAACAGGAGGTGCTCAGTGACCCTGGCTGGTGAGGAGCCCTGTCAGGTGTGCACCAAATCAAAAAAGTAAGGTCAGAATCAGGCAGTGGTGCATCAAATCTGTTCCCTGAGCACCCAGCCAGCCCTGCTGTTTCCATGGCTCTTTCTCTTGGTGTCTGCCTGACTTCTCTCCCAACTTAGAAACCACCAGCCAGTCTCAGACACTTTTAACAAAGAGGGAGATTTCCCCAAAATATGAAAGGATGCTACAAATGTTGTAAAAATAGGTAGCTGTGCAAAAGAGCAAGATCTTATTCCTGCCTTCACTGAAGGAAATGCTCCTGAACATGCCTGGCTAGATGTCAGGTTAGGGACAGGGCACACCTTTGCTAGCTCACCCGGTCATGGGGTGGCTCTCGGGAAGCCTGGGGAGGAGCTGGACACACCAAAGCTGTTCATTGAGGACTCTGTGCTCTGTGTACCACTGCTCATCCGAATGCTTTGCAGTGGTCTGCAGGTTCAAGTCCTTGCTGGTGCAGGTGACCATCCAGCCCTCAAGATTTACTGCATGATTCAGGAGTGAAATATGCAGCTGCTCCCAGATTCAAATTAAAGCTCCTGGGCAGGAACTGGAGTGCATTGAATCAGCCACAGAGCAGGGTTTGGCAAGCTACAACCACACTCCAGAGTGCCTGCTTTGCAAGAGCTGTCAGGGCTACACTTTGCTGTGCCTGGCCTGCCTGCTTATTTCTGGGCTCCCACGTCATTCTGGTTTCACCCAGGAGAAAATTTGGTGTTGGGGACTGACAAATCTTCTCATTCAGTATTTTGTACAACTCTTCATCCCAGCCCAGCTGTGCTCTTCTGCAATTTTCTTCCTCATATTATTGCAGCTTTAAATTAAAGGTCTCTACTCTAGCAAACCTTCCTGATGCTGAATGATCCACGGAGTTTTCCCTGAAAGTGCATTACACCAAACAGGGTCTCTCAAAATCATCTACTGCCCAATTTTTGCTTCAGCAACAAATACTCAGAATTAATTTTGGAGGCACAAGGAAGACAAACTAAAATATGCCTGACAGTCCTGGCCAGAAAAATTAATTCTTTTCCTGCACACCCGAGTTGCATGTAAAAGCAAACAGGTGGCTAAAACTTCTCTCAGGGTTCGTTGGATGGAGACAGACCTCTTTTGAGTTAAAGGGTGGAAATGTAGTGTTGTGGCTAGCGTAAGGAAAGTTATTCTATTTGCAGTACTGCAGAAGGAAGAAAAAAATGATAATTGAAGAAAAATTTTGATGATGTGGTTCTCTTAGTAAATTGGGAACAATGACCCTTGAAGGACCATAAAGAAAGTGAATGTCAAGATAATTTATTATTGTTACATTATCTACCTCATTTTTCACTTTGTCTTACTGAGTTGTTATATCCCTTACAAGGTAATGCCCCAAACATTAATGAGCAACTTTTTATCTTTCACGGGTGTGAAAAAGCAACACACAGCTTTGAAAAGGGGTATTTCCTGACAGTGTTATGTGTGCATAATTGTTTTGACACAAAAAATGAAGTATTTTTTGATGTGAAGCATGTATTTGATTAGCAAAGCAGCCACAGTCTCTAGTACAGCTGTAAGCATGTGAAGCTCCCGGACACTTCTCTCTGATGTAGCATTTGAAGGAGCAGCTCTCTGAGTTCAGGGAGTCAGCTGGAGAGGGGGAAGCAAAAGTTTGACGTGGCTAATTGGTTTGTTGTTGGCTTGTTTTGTTCTGTTCTGCCCTGTCCTCCAGGAGAGCCAGTTTCTACGCCTGCCGCCTTGACAAGAACTTGTACGTCATCGGTGGAAGAAATGAAACTGGCTACTTGTCCAGCGTTGAGTGCTACAACCTGGAGACAAATGAGTGGCGTTACGTGTCTTCATTACCTCAGCCCTTGGCAGCCCATGCAGGAGCTGTTCACAATGGCAAGATATATATTTCAGGCCAGTGTCTTGTATAATTCCTGCTATATGACAAGAAAACCAACCCAAAAGCACCATAAAAAACCGCAAACAAAACGCAGAACCCCAAAACCAGGGAGCTAAATTCCTGCTGCAGCACAGTGTCTTTATTGATACTAATTGACTGATGTGTATTTACTTTGCAGGAGGTGTTCACAATGGAGAATACGTCCCCTGGCTGTACTGCTATGACCCTGTGATGGACGTCTGGGCCCGAAAACAGGACATGAACACAAAACGAGCAATCCACACTTTGGCTGTAATGAATGATCGACTGTATGCAATTGGAGGAAACCATTTGAAAGGTCACATTTTTAATAGCAAAAAAGTATCTCAGTGTCCCACATCCCTGAGAAAGAATATTCTTGTTATACAGTCACTGTTAGATGCATTAAAAACCAAGCAACACAATTTAACAGGACACTTGAGCCAGCAATTTTAAAAACATTTTATGTAAATTATTTTAAAATTATAACAGTACATTAAATATATGAGTAATGAATGCTTTAGATAATAAAAATGGGAGCTTCCATTACTCAAAGGCATGGACAATTTGTCATTACCAAGAATCCAGTGAAACAAACAGATTATTCTTTGACCCGAAAGTACCAGCAATATTTTCCTCTGTAAATCATTTTCCAAAATGTGCAGTTAAAGAGAGCTTTATTCAGAGCAACACACAAAAACAAGCTCCTGATTTAATGAAGAGAAAAAAAAAAAAGCAAACTTCCAGCCATTAAATATTAGGACTAGGCTCTTTAAATCCCTCTTTAGTATTAAATGTAGCTTGTTTATTATAATTCATTTTAGAGGTCTCTTGTTTTCATCTTTTGAAAAGGTCTCATATTAAAGTAACTATTGCTCAGGCATCTGGTATTTTTATCTTAATACCTATATGTCATTGCTGTTAAAGATACTTCTTCAGCCACTTAGACAAAAAGCACACCTCCTGCTCCTTTGTCCATGATAATATTTAATAGTTTATATTCACTTTTTTTTTCTTCTTTCTCCTTTAAAGTTTAAAATCCAAAAATATAAAAGACTCCCAACAACAAAAGAGAAAATAATAATATAGAAGAAAAAGTGAAAAAATGTGCTAACTGCCAGTAAGACCAGGTCATGTCATGTCTGACTCTGGTACCCAGGGCCCCATGACACTGTAAAGCCACAGGCTGCTTTTGGAGATCTGAGTTTCTGTGGAGCATGCAGGGGACAAAGTCCCAGATGTAAATTTTCCTTGATAAAAAGTACTGGTGCATACACCTATGCAGGCAGGGTCACGGCTGCTGTGCCTCCACTGCCCACCCCCAGCTGTGATGGGTGTTTATGGACTGGACCTTACAAGGTGAAGAGGGCAAAAGCTGCTTGCACATGAACACCTGCAAATTTTGTAGGTTTCAGTGCTTCATAGTGTTGGCTTTTCCTAAAAAACTAAAACCTTTCACAGCTCTCCTCTAGCTAAAGCACGTTTTGGTTCGCAGAGGATTGAATTGCTTCTATTCTGCCACCTTCTTTTTTTTTTTTTTCCACACAGATTCACCTACTTCTAATAAGCCTTGCATTTTTGCCTCTACAACTGTTGCCCTGGGTGCCTTTGTTATGTTTGAACTGCTCACTGTTGTGAGAGGTATTTAACATCCAGGCTTCTGGAAAGACGTGGCTGTTTGATAAAAGGACTTTTTGGAAAAAAATGGTTTCTCCTATACAGTGAAACAAAAGGAAGAACTGCAAGGACAGAGAGGAGGGAGGGAACTGATGTGTGGATGAAATGTTACAAATTCTTCAGGGGCAGGGAATAGCAGGGCTCCATGGCAAAGCCCTCCTTTGTGAAGCTGGAACTGTGTAGTAGTGTTAGCGGTGCCTTTACCACACCACAGCTAATCATGTGCATACTGCAGTTTGTTACAGAGCTTTTGACGGGCTCTGGGTGCACAGCAGTGGCCTTTTTATAGCCCCTTGAAAACCTTACAGCAGCAAAGAATTATTTCATATTAATATGAATCATTTCATATTATTTCATATTCATTCCAGACATAAATAATATTCTAGCAAGCAGCTTCTTTGTGAAGTGCCAATATCACCAAATACCCTTTTTGCAGAAAATCTTACTTCTCTTTGCTGTCATACCTTGAAGAGAAGACAGGAGGGTTAAGTAAAGCACCTCAGATTACTAAGAAAGTCATAATTTTACTGCAGTGCTCTGATAAAGAAGGTAGATTGAGGTAGGGAATTGCCTAAATATTGGAGCAGGAAGCGGGACTCCTGCATTCAGTGTCTGTGTTCAGCTCACTTAATTCATATTCATTGACACAGCTTGAGAATCTTGAGATCCCTCTGCCTTTTGGTGATCAAACAGCAGCAGTTGCTTGGACACCTTTTGGCCTACCAGGGAAGGATGGGACCACCATTTTTTGGTTACATCTTTTGTTGCCTTAAAAACTTTACCCCAGCTGTGTGCTTAGGGTACACCTTAAATCAGCTGGAAAATTGAAACTGGTCCTGCACATCATGTCCATCATGCTAAGCACTTTGTCCCTCTAGAACCAAGTGACATCGGTTGTCTAAGCTTTCCCTGGACTTGTTAGACATTGATTTCTGAGCAAAATTCAATCTGTTCATTTTTTAGAATAGATTAACTCTGCTTACTTTTGAGGAAGACTGCCAGGACAGTCTCTTCCTACATCTTCACACTCTTATTAGCACTGATAGACAAGGAAGAATTTTGCTTGAATCTGCTTGCATTAATGATAAGTTATTACTGAGTGTTTCCTGATGAGGTCAGGTTTTCTATGGACCCATGATTTGTAGAAGACTGTAGAACTAATGGTAAAAACCTTCAACAGATTTATTTGAACTGAAGTAATGAAGCATTAACGTTACAGAAGTTGGCTTAAATGCATATGAAAATATTTTCTAGAAAAATGTTTAACAATTGTGTTATAATTGTAATACTGTAATTGTAACTGTAATCTAATAAATTTAACAGTAAACCAAGTAATAAAACAATATGTCATAACACATGTTCTCTTTTCTCAATGCCCTCATCCAGGTTTCTCCCATCTCGACGTAATGCTTGTGGAATGCTATGATCCAAAAGGTGACCAGTGGAATATCCTCCAGACTCCTATTCTGGAGGGTCGCAGTGGCCCTGGCTGCGCAGTCCTTGAGGACAGTATTTACCTTGTAGGAGGCTACAGCTGGAGTATGGTGTGTACCAGCTTTCTACAACCAGCTTTCTATTCCTTCTGAGTTCTGTGGCCAGTCCATATAATATGCAGATGGGATGGAGAAGGGATGAGAGGGGCAGTAGCTGCAAGGGAAGGTTCAGGTTGGTTTTCAGCTTGTGGAGAACATGGAGTGTTTTTTCATCTTTGTGCTTTTCTGTTTGGATAAGTTATTATTAGACTGTATTCACAAATATGGAGTAATTTAAAAATCAGAAGGAATTTTGAAAAAGTGATTGATGGGACTGGATGCTTAGAGCTCTACTTACGAAGAGACTGATTTTCAGAGGCTGGGTGCTGAAAAAAACACCAAGCCTCTTGAAGAGCTTCTAAGCTAGAGTGACCATGAGTCACTTTCAAATATCTTTAGAGCTGATGTGTGACTTGGATTTTACCAAAGACACATTTCATATGACATTTTGTTCTACTACAGGGAGCCTACAAATCTTCTACTATTTGCTACAGTCCTGAGAAAGGGACTTGGACAGAACTGGAAGGAGACGTCGCAGAGCCCCTTGCGGGACCCGCGTGTTCGACCGTGGTATTGCCGGCCTGCGTTCCGTACAACAAGTGACGGGCCGGGAGCGCTGACACGAACACTGAGTGCATTTGGGAAAATAATGACGGGTGACGTAAATATTTTATTAGAACAGAATTCCTGTTAAAGCTACCATAATTGACCCCTCATTCCATGTTTATGCTTTAGGAGCAAACTAAAAGAAAAGAAAAAACAAGTGTTGTCCCATCTCAGATAGGTGCCGGTGTCTTATGAAGCAAGTAGCTAAAACACACCGAACATTACATGCTGACAGACTGCCATTTCAGACTGATTTAAACTTTTCCTGCTGCAGAGACACTCCTCACGTCAAATTTAATTTAAAAAAAAAAAAGATGGCTAACTGTTCAAATACAGCCTGAAGAGACAAGATCAGTATTGTGCATTGTATCTACCTGCATGTGATCTGTGTTGAAGTCATGAGGATGTTGTTTTCATGAATGCTTCAGAATTCAGATAGTGAAGAGCTCACACTGCATTGCAGAATTGTCTCCTCCTCTGTAATCCTAACCTACAACTACTTCATATGCTCTGCAAGCAACACAGCATCAGAAGATTATAAAAGGTAAAGAAATATCATTCAGTTTTTGCACAGCTTGGCAACTAATACACTCTGCCTTCAAAGTCGCCATGTGCAAGTGCAACAGAAAGCAGCCTACAATGAAAGCTATGCTTTACAGAGCACTTCTTGCAATAGCAGCTTAGGGATTAGGATCAAATTCTTCTAATCACACTTGTGTAAAGTCAGAGTCATTTCACTGAAATCACAGGGAATGACTGTTTCTGCATTAGTATAACAGAATTTGGATCCTACAGCTTAAAATCTGACTTTGTAAAGTAAGTTATTTCCATGACCACTTAACGAAGCACCAGAAACCTTACTTTCCTTTCACTAACCTGTTAGATATCAGCATCTGTGCTAGTTCTTTCCAAAGACAAGAAGACTGCATTTAATCATAAATTTATTGCTTTGGACTCTGAAATGCTTATGCACATTTTTGGAGAGACACTGGTAAGTAGTTAAAGTAGTCCTGTGTGGTTGATCTTAAGATGCACTCTGAGAGAGTTTTACTATTGATCCAAAGTAATGTAAGGCTAGACTTTGCACTGCCTTATAGCCTGTGTAATTATTTACACTTTGCAAAGCGAGTTCAGAATGCTCCCACATGGGACCAGTAGCACTTAGGGCTTGCTTCATGAAGTCATAATTGCTTGCACAAATCAGACCGTCTATGTGCTGAGCTTATGTCTTTCTGTCCTGGCTTTGCAAAAGCAGTGACAAAATCTGAGCCTGATTCTTCACCACCTTGCAGTTAACAGACATAATCATCTGCAGCTCATTAAAGTACGTGCATAATTCTTCCACTGTGGTTTACAAGTGCTGCATCCATTGCTCTCAGGACCATCCTCTTCACTGCTGTAAACTGACATCGCTCCATTGAAGCCAATGGATGTACTTTATGTCAGCTAAATATCTGGCCTTTAATTTGCCTAATTGTAGCTGGCTGCACCAGATAAAAGGCAAAGGACACTCAGATCCTGCATTTTCAGCCCTGCACATACCTTTCACAACAGGACTTAATGCTAGTGCATTAAGTAAGGAGCAGGCAGCAACTGGAGGTTGGTTCTGCTGCAGATTTAATTTATGGGAGAAAGACTTCATTATTTGCTTTGCAAAATAGCAAAAGGGTGAATGTACACAGAAATTACACTATATATTGATGCTTGAGAGCAATATAAATAACGGAGAGCAAATACCATGGGACTGTTTCTCTCTGGCATCAGTCCAGTTTTATTGCAACTCCCTTGCTTGCAGCAGAATTACACAACTTGGAAAATTGGAGTAATGCAGTAAAGACTTATACCACACAAATGCAATAATCCAATTGATGAGGTAGCTGCACGCCTGGAAAAAAGTGTTTAAACAAAATAATTATCTGAAGATGCTAATATTCAAATGTGCCCTTGGGGAGTTTTCCAGTGAGCATCACGAAGGAACTCATAAAGGTGGAGTGTATACCCTGAAATCTCTATCCGTTTCTCCTATATAGTGCAATCTTAGTTGGTTTTGTATTTATTTATATTGTTCAGATCCAAGGGATCCCTTGTAAAATATATTTGGTGCAATCATGACCTTTTTTTTTCTTTCCTGTTGAAAGTATATAAATATAAATATATATAAAAAAGGAAACTGTTAAGATACTAAATGAGGAAACCTTGTATGACATTTAAAAGGTCTGCCACTGAACACTGACTGTCACCTGTCTCTACTAAAATGTACCATTTTTAAAGGATACTTCTTGTCCTTTTAAATGGTTCCTTTTTTTTAACCAAGGTAATTTGAAGATTTATGAGGACTGTATCTAAATCTTTCTATCTTTCAGGAAGGCATGACCAAGGAAAAAGTGCTAACTAAATAAGTCACACAAAGAATGTAAATTTTGTACAGTACTAGACTGTGTAAATGAAGCTTGCTTGTAGGGGGGAAACTTTAAATAAAACTTTATGTACTAATTCAACTGTCTGCCATATTCCTACTTATAAAGTGTATGTATAAATAATATCTACATTAAATTCTTTGGAACTTTTTTTATCATGTAGATGTGTGAACTTCATTTTTTTTGTGGTGTTACATAAGGGCCTCGTTGTTCTCCAAGTGTCATTACTCAGTGCTTGTCAGTGCAGTGACCGCAGTAAAACACGGGTCTGTAGTGAGTTGGTCTTCCCCCGGGCACAGTGCCTGGCCTGGGAAAGCAGCACCTTTTCCAGCAGGGAAAGCCCCACCCCTGTGCCTGCCCTGACTGGAGAAGCCACTGCATGCCTGTGAAATGCCTCTGCCATGCGCTGTTCCTCTGTCCCTCTGTCCCACGGTAAGGTGAGTGCAAAGGACACTGCTTTGTTAAGCCCAGTCTTGCTTTGGAGAATGTAGTGCTTGTTGTGGCCGCTTCATACCGCTTCAAAGTGTTCCTCCTGTGGCAACTGACCCTTCTAACTATGGGTATTCCTGTTCTTGGAGGGGAAGTGCTGGCACAGGTGTGCAGTAGAGGAGTTGGGACAAGAGCTATTGCCAGGCTGAGAAGACAAGATAAAAGCAGGAGGTTCTACCAGGAGCAGAGGCATTGTCAATGCCAGTTACTATTCATGCATTGTTAATTCATGCCTACCCACCCTTGTCAGGGACCAGAACCTGCCTATGCCTAACCAGGGGGGTGCACTGAGCAAACTGACCCCCGTGTTTACAGCAAGTGTGAGCCGTACTGGAGGGTGGCTGTGAGCACAATGAAGGAGTGTTCTGATGGGAGGGAATCAACCCTGTTCAGATCTTTGGGAAGGAACGGAGAAGTGAGCCAGCAGTAACTATGGTAAGATAGCACAATGAATAGGATTGTTTCACTAATGGGTTTGTTTCAGCAGAGGAAGGAAGGGAGATTTGTGCATATTGTTTTTAAGTAATGTGGGAGAAGGATGAAGAGGAGAAACCAGAAGCAGTGGGCAGAGATATGATTTAGAAAGGAAGGGAACAAAGAAAGAAGAGGTAAGAACAAAAGGAAAAAAACCAGAAAATGAGACTGTGAAAGGAAAAGGTGGGAAGTTTTTGAGGATCAAGAGCACAGAAAACATCAGGAGTAATGAGGAAAGCAAAGATGTTTTCTGAGAAGCACATATCAGAGCAAGGCTGGAAAACAATTAGAGGAAAGGCAATACAAAGGGCAGAAGAGAAATGCAAGAAAATTCAATAGAAGACAACATGAGATAAACATGAAACTAACTAAATAAGCCCTTGGGTGATGGTATTCAGCTAATCATTTTCAGTGGTCTAGCTGTCAAGCAGAAGGATAAATCAGCAGTGTACTTAGGTGTTGCAGTGTTCAAGCTTTAACGCACAGACTTCAGCACAACAAAACCTATCAAAGAGATGCCCAGTGACACCTCTCTGCAAGTGCCTGGGCTGTGGCCAGCACTTAGCCACAGCCAGCACCTGTGACACAGGAGGAGAGCTGATGCTGGTGGTGGGAAGCACAAGAAGAGCAGACGAGTCACAATTCCTGGTCCCACAATCCCTGGTTCCCCTCCAATTGGAGGGGAATGCCTTTCTGATTCTCTGATAAGAGTCATTTTTGGGACCTGGACAAATGGACTGTTCCATAGTTCTCCTTCTCTGCTGTCCTTCCTGCCAAACCTTAATCTTCTCCATGACAAACCTGCCTAGGTACTTTTTCAGAGCAGGGCCTGGAAAACAACAGATTGGTGAATGAAGGTACTTCTCTGGTCTTGAGCTGTGGTCCCATCCACTGGCTGAGAAGTGTGAGAAGACTGACTTGCTGTTGACCTGCAATCTGTACACATGCCCCTAAAAATGACAAAATGGGCATTTGAAAAATATGCTTTTCATTAATTACAGCACTGTCTTCAAAGGTACTGTGCACCCACCTCCCAAAAGCTGGCATTGCTTTCCCTCATGTGTTTGTCCCCCTTGCTGCTTTTAATACAATGATTTACTCTGCTAGCTGCATCTGAGCCAGTTTCTGAGAAAAATCCATGCCAAACCTCATTATATATACTGGTTTCTATTGTATTATAATCACTCATCAATAAAGTATTCTAATTCTCTTGCTTTTAGAGGGAGAGACTATATTTCAATTTAAATAGAGCTTTCTGGTACAGACAAAGGAGATAGAAATCCCAGGCGGTGCTAAAAGACCAAGGTAAGTGCCAATGCACACACTCCAGGGCAGTTTTAAGATACACATTTCTTATTTTTGTTATTAGGGCAGCAGTGGAAAAGAGTCAGTGTTTCAGCCTCTCGGGTTCTGTCCAAGGAAGCAGTGAGGGCAGCACTGGAGGTCAGAGTGGTTTGCAGGAAGGGAAAGCACACTAATGAATTCTGGAGGGCTTGTAATGCCATAAAAGATTCAGTTAATCTGCAGCATAGATGTTGATCAGCGAAACTGAACCTAACTCTCTGGACCTTGTCAGATGTATTCTGTGCATGTCAGTGTTCCACACCAATTACAGATTTTAGAAGATGCTCTCATGCAAAACTATGCACCCTAATATATAAGCCAGCTCAGATGTAACTAAAATTAAAATCTGACTGTGGCAAATCTCTGTGATCCTGATATATGAAAATCCAAATAAATGATTTGTTCCCAGAAATGAAAAATAACTTCAGCAGGAAATTTCAAAATTACTTATGCAGGATTAATCCAGTTCAATGAATGCATCTTGCGTTGATTAATAAAGCAATCCTGAATTGCAAACTAAAACGAGAGGAGACTTCTGGTGCTGATATATTTGTGTATTTCTGAAGCTGGAGAGAAATGCGCACTTGCAAGAGATGTGGTCAACCAGTGTAAACAGAGATTGAATACAAATAGTGATTTTCTAATTGTCTGTCTTCTCCCTGCAGCAGAAAACTACCTTTTTGTCATTGATCTTTTCTTGAAGAACATAGATGCTATGTTACCTGCCACATACTGAATGAGAACAGGGCATCTAACATGATGGTACAATGGCTCCAATTAGTATCCAAATGACATCTGCAGTCTTATATAGCAAAGAAAACAAAAACTTGAGCTACTTTCTGCTGATTTTCTTGCCACAAAGAGTAGGAATTTTGGTCAAGTAGCATTAGGTTTTGTGATCTGCTGCCCTTGAATTTAATTTGGCTTAGAGGTGAACAGATACAGGGATCCTATTCAGAAAGTGAAAACAAGGGAAGGAGATTTAAATTAATGTAGCATTTTTCCAAAATTTTTGTCAGCATCTACACAGACAAAAAAAAAGTATTATATTTATTTAAAGGGGTCTCATCATTAAATCTAAACACCTGTTCTTAAGTTTGGAGAATTACCTTCAATCACTGCAGTGTTTTATAAAGGAGTAGTTATGAATGGTTGAGGTATTTTGCAAAATATCATTAAAATCCTTTTGGTTTTATCTTTAAAAAATGGTTTCTATGTCACCCTTAAAAATCTTCCAGAAAATCACACTTGCAGGATCAGATTTGTACAGCTTCCTTAAGATCTCGGTATGTTGTGTGGTATTCAGCTCCCGATTCTTTTCAAACTCATTTCCATTTTTGCTTCTCTTTGTGCAAAATAGTTCAGTTTTCAAAAAACTTTGTCTGACCAAGACTATTTTGCATGAATGGAGGCTGAACTTTAAATGTACTTCACTGTGAGTAGTGAATACCAAGACTGATGATCCTTTGCATAAACGCTAACAGAAAAAGCCATTGCTTCCTGTGTATGTAGGGGTTTTGCAAAAGGTGCATAAACATACATGTACACATTTGCACCCAAAAAATGTCAGGTTCATAGGCCATAGCAAGGACTGCTGTGCCATTGTTTTTGCTAAAACTGTTAACTCAGTAACAGCACTGAAACTTGGATGTTTTTCTTTAAAAACCACCTCTTTAACTGCAAAGATGCCATTAGTCACAGCAGGGAGCATAACCAGAAGGAGGATGTCTGTAACTATAGCAAGAGAGCACATTAAACTGTAGGTCAAAATCACGACTGACTGATTACCTTCAGGGTGAGAGTAAATCTTCAGACTTGCCGGAGTGAGAGGGAACAGGACTGGCTGGGGCTTGCCAAGGTCATCCCCTGCCTCCCCCACAGCACGGCGGGGCTGGCGATGTCCGTCCGGCGCGCTCCCAGCAGACATTTGCTGACTCGCCTACCCTTCGTAGCCATGTGTGACGGGATGGAGTCACCGTCATCATCAGAAAAAGCTTCCTAATGCCTAGCTTAAATGTCTCATTAGTTTAAAGAGGTGATTCCACGAAAAACCTAAAATAGAAACCAAATATTTTCCAAAAATCCAAGTCCACAATTAAAAATCTAAAACTTTCACAACTGACAGAATCTTCAAAGCTGCTTTTTTTTCTCCCGCTTTCAGTAGATAAGGACAACTGTTTATTCCCACTCTTTGAAACAGCTTTTTTTGCAAACTCAAAGACTACCAGTCTTCACTTTTCTCTAAGCCTGTGACTTAATCTCTCCCAGACTATGGAATTTACATCTACCAGCAGTCCTGGTTTTCCCCTTTTAGCTGATCTCCGCCTGGCCCACATCTTCAGCTGCACAGTGACCAGGAGGTTTCTGTCTAACTTACAGTAATGCAGCCCAGGGTTGCAATGGACTGAAGCTTTGCAATGAGGTCTTTCCATCCCTACGAAGCCTCCCGATAACTAGCCCAAGTCAGAACTAATCAGACTGATATTTTGGCACTATTCAAGACAAAACATCTACTTCTTACCAGCACTTCCACTGAAGATAAGGATGAAAACTGTCATCTGGCTGTGTGAGATTCAGATAGGGAGTCCAATGAATGTTAGTGAATGGAATTTACATACAGGACTGTGTAAAGATTAATTAACCTGCTCTAGGAAAGTGTGGCACTTTAATCAGTGGCTGGGCACTCAGAAAAAAATTACTGATGTCTTTTAAACTCTTTTGCTTCTTCTAGTGGAATAAAATGAAAGATATTGGTGAAGAATTATGTCTGGCACATCAGCACCTCTTGTGAATTATTCTCCAAGTATTCACTTTTGCCATGATATATTCCACTGGTTTCAAGAGCTGCTGAGCACTTCCAGTACCTGAACCAAAAAAATGTATTTCTCCAACAATGGTCTGTTTTGACTAGCACAAGGGTGTTGTGTCCTGGATCCCCTCCTCTTGTGGGCAGCTTCTCAGGGCAATTATTTTCATGGATAGATGTGAAAAACAGCGGCTCTCCTGCTTGTCCTGTAAAAAATGTCATTGGGTATCAACTTCAATTGATTCCAACATGCATACTTCCTCCATCCCTGGGCCTGTACTTCAGAGTTTAATCAGAAAACCTTTTGTTGCAATCCTTAGTCATACGGGATCTAGTAACTAAGTCTTTGCATTCAGGGTTGCAATAACACTGGTCATTCCTCTTACAGTGGGGAAAAAAAACCCCAAAGAGCTGTAGCCTTGGTCTGCAAAGTCAATTGTGTATTAGACTCCATGCCTAGTCCAACCCAAAACATTGATGAATGAAGCCTTGGACTAGCCCACACCCCAGTCACTACAAACATCACATTTCCATGCCAGCCCAGCGGGCAGGCCACGGGCTGTGTGGCTTCACTCCCTCCTCTCTCCTCCATTCCCCGGAGATATGCAACAGCTCTTCCAGATGCCCCCTCCCTGGTGCCATTCCTGGTAATCCCCAGGCTGTGCCCAGCCCTGGCCTTCCCCAGAGCCCACTGTCACTCACGGATGGGCAGCAGGGCTGGCACTGGCCATGTGTCAGGGACTGCCGCTGTGTCCTGACCATGTCCCTGTTTCAGATGAACTAATTAAACTACCTTGCTTTGGGGAATTAACCGTGCAAACATTTTAGGTCCCAGCTGCAGAACAGAATCAACACCCTCGTACTTCACCAGAGGGCACTTATGGATAGCTATGGAGAGAACTCACAAAATCATTTTTAAGACCTGGAACAACACTTAACAGACAAGAAAAAGAGTTGTCATTCTGTACTTATTGGTTCCAATTAGAGGATGAACTGTCCCCTATTTTCCAAAGCATGTTTAATTTTGAATGGGTTTCTCATGAGCAGTGGGCTACCATAGGCAAATCTCACTTTGACAAGTACTAATTATGGACAACGCAGTGGCAGACTGTAATCTCTGTCATGAGAGCTATCAACAGGGATGCAGCGAAGGCTTTAACAGTGGGTGGCAGTACTCTGGGTCAAATTAATCACCACCATAATGACAATGAAATCAGTAGAGCTTTGGGATGTTAAGTTTGATAAAAGAAGCCATTCTGTTCTCTGTCTGGCTATTTACATTAAAGCCTGGCCTCAGCTTGAGCTAATCCTTTGTCACAGTGTTCAGGGCTGCATTTTTTTGGCATGGGGGGGAGAGAGAACAAAGAGCAGTCCCCCTTGCAGAAGAAATGTTTTCATGTCCAGGTCTGAGTGGCTGAAAATGGATTACCTAAGTGTGAAGCAGACAGCCCCAGATTTGAACAGGCTGCTGTTTTGAGGCACGTGAAAGGACTCAAAAATGTAAGTGGGATTTTTGGGGGATGCAGCCTTGGAGGTGCTGATGTGCATGAAGTCAGTGCCGTTTGGCTTTGGATTCTTGTGAAAGAGCTTTAGGAAGGTCTGTTTCCCTCCTTTGCCTCCCTTTGCCACGGTCACAGGTTAAGGTCTGAACAGGTACCCCCTTGGAGCATGATGCAGGCAACTGCCAGACAAAGAGAGATGCAATGAGTGCAGACAGAGCTGAAAAAAAAGAAGATTCTAGGAATAACCAGGTGAGACGATTCTGCATCTAATGTTGCTACACTAAACTGTGGCAAATCCGAACCCAAGTCAGCCTTGCCCTACAGCTATGGACTTGCTCACCATGAGTGCTTCATACTGCTTAATTCTGCTTTAGATACATGTTTCATGCTCTGCTGCTAATGGCTGTTTCTATAATACTCAGCCTTGGAACACTCCCTAGCAATGTTCCATGTACCAATGCATGCCAATGCACAGGCTCCCTCCACACCCGCATGTGCAGGGCTGGACAGGAGCTGCTGCCCTCCTTAACAGCTCCTCAGGCTTCACATGGAGGGCAGGGGGGCCTGAGGTGCCGTTCAGTGCATTCCAACAGGTCCATGTGGACACAGACACAGTGATGGGCTGTGCTGCTTGTGTTCTGCTGAGGCACAAACATGGAACACCTCCTTGTTTAGCCACACAGGCCTGCCCCCCTCAGGGTTATTGCTCCACGTCCTGGGCATCTTCTGGCAACTTCACAAATACTGTTTTGATGAGGGTGGTGCAGCCCAGCTTTTTGTCTGGGGCTACAATAGAGAATTTTCAATCCTACATCCACAGTCTCATATAAATGGAAGAATCAAATGTAAAACAGTCTTTCCTTTCATGTATTTAGTACCAGACTGGTTGCAAAAATATATAAGTATCCTAAAATCCAAATAAACTGCCAACCATCCATTTTGGATCCATTTTGTAACTATGCAGAATAATCTGTTCTTTTATTAGAGTGGTTAAAGGAGATTTAGAGGGAGGAAAGAGCATGGTGACTTCCAAGGGAAGAGCGAGTGATTCAGTGCAAAAAGGGTAAATTTCATCTGCACATTCTTAACTGCGAGGACATTCTGCACATCTCAGGAGTGCACTAAGTGGTGCAGTAAACCAGTAAATTAGAAGAATGTAAATTCTTTAGTAGGAATTGCACGCAAGGGAAAAATGCTTCTTCATGCTCATATTTGTTTTCATGAAAATAATGTACACTCTTCCTAAAATCATACTGGTACAGAGCTGAGTAAGACATCAAAACCAGTAATAGATATTACACTGGACTAAGAAATGGCAATGACACAATTATCTTTTGTGTTTCTGATGATCACTGTGATAAAGTCAGGAGCCGGAGTATTTAGAGCCAGCTTGTAGCCTTGTAGCTGCCTTTCCCTCTCACTCTGTCTGTCTTATTTATCTCTCATTAAACTAAATTGTATTCTTATTGGCTGACTGACCTCTGATACTGTTATTAATTGATTTATATAGTGCCTTTTGCAAGCCTCAAGGCACTTCAGAGAATTGAAAATATATAAAAGGATCACTTCACCAATCACCTCAGTGCAGCCACTTCTGGGGGGGAAACTGGTGGCCATTTGCAGTGGCACTGGGAAGAGTTCGGGTTAGAAATGAAAGCAGGGTTGTGGAACCAGGGCTTCTAGCAGTCTTACTGCCAAGCTGCTGCCTTGATATCAGACTGGAAACATCAAAAACCTTTAGGAAAAAAGGCTATTTCTGGCAATTTATGAGTCAACAGAACATGTTGAAAAGCAAGCTTAAGGCAAAATATTTTCATGGTGAATTCAGAGCCCAAGGGCTGTGGCACGGCCTGTGTTTTTTTCATGGGATCCTGAGGACCACAGAACCCCCTGGGCATCATTCCCTCAGAACTTCTGCCCAGCATCAGCCTCCTCGCAGTACTGACTGACTTCCCCACTGGCTTCCATGTGCACGTGTGGCATGTCCCCACAAGCCTCACGGTGCCCAAAGGGGACTGCCATGAGTAAATGCCATGCACAGGCTTGATCACTGAACAGCTGCCGGCAGTCAGGTCCCGTGCTTCCTCCTCTCACCATGTCAGGCACTTGGGAAGCTGACCGGGATTTCAGAGCGGAGACTGGGGCTTCCCAGCTGTCTGAGCCCTGTTTAGCTCAGGACCTAAAGCATCCCAAGCAGCGTGGGATGGCTGCTGGCACCACTGTTACACTTCCTTGATGCCTGCAGTGTTATGAGTAATGAATAAAAAAATGTAGAAATAGGCTAACACACACATAGTGGGTGGCCACCCTGACAGGAAGGGATCACACACACCAAAAAAAGGATGCAGATCTTCTCCACAGAAGGGCACCCAGCCCTCTTTCCCTCAGTGGTGACTCCCAACACCATGGCAGAACCACACCTGTGGTCCCTGTCAGCATTGATGCCGACTTCTCAAACGTGGCAAGGCTGTAGTTCTTCTGTATAATAGCTTCAGCATTCACAATAAACATTTTTAATACCTTCCCATCAATTGCAGATGAGAGGGCTTTGTGTTTTTTCACAATATTACAGTTTTGTCTTCATTTGAAACATCTGAATGCCTCCAATTAAAAAAAAAAAGAAAAAATAAAGAAATCTTTCTGAAGGTGCAAACATAACAGAGAATGTCAGAAATCTCCTTGATTGTGTTAGGTCATTAAAGCTACTTAGTGAAATGCTTTGTATAGATCTGAAGGTTTTGAACCCTTCCCCATTAAAATGAACCCTGAACATGAAAATGTGCACCCCTTTCCAGAGCAGAATTAATTTCACTGACTCCATTAACAAGCAGGTCTGCTCTCCTCTTATCTTTCAAGAATTCTCTACCTGATTGCATTTATGTTCTCATTTAGCATCTCAAAATGGGCACTTTCTCTCAAGAAGGGTTAGTGCATGACTCACCCGCTTAGTTAATCTGGCTAATTAGCATACAGTCACCCATTAACAACATTAGAACAACAACTGTAGCTCTCACTACCTCACTGTCTGGAAAACAGACCTCTTTTAGTTTGCAAGGACATTGGCTGCTCCCTGTCTTTTGACAAGTGTGGGGTTATTTATCACACCAGCACAGGATTTGCAGATAGCTCTGGAAGGGGTGATATAATTCTTAATATCCTGCAAAAACCCTCAGCCCATAATCTTTCCTAGCAACTTACTGGAAATTATTCTAAAATTAAGTCTGCAAAAAACCTCTCTGACATCCAAGCTGCTCCCATGCACCTCTTCTAACTTCACTGAAAGAAACCAATGGTGGAAATTAAGTACGTTTTTCTGATGTGTGATAAGTCAAAATAAATGTATCAATATTAAAATCTTTCACGCTTGGACCATTCACAGTGGTCTTGGACTTATTTCCCACAGCTATTCTAGGTGCATCAAGACAGAAGAAAGATTTGTGGGTGCTTAGAAGAGTAATTTTCTGGGAAGCATGCCTTGCAAACCAGGAACATTTTTATTCATGGAGGTGATGCTGGGAACAGTAGGTTAAAAGACTGAACTAAGGAGGCAAAGCCAGCAACTGCCAGAGCTCCTTAAGACAACCACAGAGTGCCCAAGGTACTCAAGGAGATTTACACACCCAATTTCAGCCTGCCCCAAATAGTCTGAAAAGCTGTAGGACCCTGATAGGTGTGAATTTCTATTATTTATTTCAAAGGGTTGTTCACAGGAAGCCTAATTTTGGTCCCTTAAATGCCAAGACAGTTAATCTTTCCACTTCTGCTCACCACACCAGAAACTCCCGCCATCTAAGAGACTTCCTCTGTGCCACCAGCACGCAGGTGAAACCCACTAATGCCTCACACCTTTGCACCATGCTCCCAAGGAATAAACCTGCAGCCTGCTGTGCTGCCTGCAGTGCTCAGATGGTCCTAACAGCACGAGGGGAAGTATTTAAACCCCCTTGCTGTTAGCATGGAGCTGTTGGATGCTGGTGTTTGGCTGGGTTATTGAAGTGAGGCTGGCTTTGTTGTTAGCCTCAGAGCCAGCTTTGGCACCTGAAAGGTCTTGAGGTTTTGTAACATCAGTACCTCACCTCCTCTTCAGCCAGCAGTGAGAAGCAGCAGACATAATAGTTGAAAACACGGGTATTCAACATAGCATCACAAACTTTGGAAATCTCAAATTCTTGGTGGACCTGCAGGTTTTACCTGAGGGCAATGTCACTGTTCACTGTCAACAGCAAATCCAATCTTTGGGCAGGCTCAGGCTGGACAATGCCAGAAGTCATGCCGAGCAAAGTTTCTATCTGCTTTGAGCAAAAGCTGAGCCACAGATCCCCTGACCAAAGATACCTCACAAGAGGTGATGCTGCTTATACCCCCTCCTTCTGCGCAGCCATGCCATGCCACTCATAATGACTGTCCCTGCCACAGCTGGGACTGAAAAGCAAAAGCTCCTAGCTTTTGGATGGAACAGATGGAACAACACCAACATCCCAGGAATCTGAGTCAGATTCTGGTTTCAAAGTGCCCCTGATGGCACCAACAAAGATTTTGTCCAACTCACATTAGCAGTTAAACTAGTTTCAGGACCAGTGGAGGGCAATATTGCTTTGGCTTCCTTGAATAAAGGGATTGAGGCACCAGCTAGGGCACAGAGCTGCTGTTCGTAAGGCAAAGCCCTTACTCTGGCCACAGGACGACACTTTTTGTTCCACATAAACCAGCCCCCAAGGGTGTACAGCCTCCGGATTACCAGCACCGCCTTGTGGAACGCCTCACTTACTGAACACCAGCTTGCTGTAGAAATTGATGCTTTTGTACAGACACCATTTCCCCAGACTCATACACAGGGAAAGACAGAGGTGGAAGCAGCTCTAGGGTGAAACAGATTCTCTGTACATACCAGTCTTCTTACAACTTTTGTTGTTTTCCTCATTATGAGCTTGACTCAGCATTCAAAAATTACCCAGTTCTGCATGTACAAGTTCATGTCTAAGTAAATATATGAAGGAGGTCAAAAAACAGTACTTAGGCTGTATTTTGTGGAAATACAGTCTAGCTAATGCCGAACATTAAGTACTTCTGAACTTGAGCAAAGCATTCAGAAGGTAAAGTCAGCAAGCCTAGAAAAGTAGCATGTGACTTAAAAGATTTGCCCTTTTTAAAAGTAGTTCTTGAGACCCCTTTCATAATTTTAAATTCCTTATTTTAACTTTAAGAGGGAATGTCCATATTTTGAGTTGCCTCTCTTCACACTTTTGAATCAATCTTGCAGTTACATGATTTATTCTGCTATAACTTCTCTCCCTGGAGAGAAATGCTTTGCACTTGTACTTGGTGAAGAGCTGTGGCATTCCTCCTTTTTCATCTTTGGTGTCTGTGTCAAGTTATGGCTGCTTGTTGGCAACAATGGAGCAGGTGGCTTCTGGGTGACTGCTGCTGCTGGGGTGGTGAGTGGGCTTTCTGGGAAGATGGGACAAGAGCAACAGGGCTGAAGCCTGGATGGATAGACATGTCAGGATATTGTCCAAATGAGGGAAAAAGCTGGGGCATCTATGGGGAAATTAAAGCCTGATGGGGTTTGCAGGATAGATACAGGGTTTGTGGGGGCAAAAGTGAGGTTTTTCCTTCGATCGCCTCACTCACTGGCTGCTGCCACACCCCTGCCTGGTCCTGCTTCCGCTGTGTCTGGGAGGACCACAGTCCCCATGGAGGGTCCCACTGTAGCTGCCAGCACAGTCCCAGCACAGACCACCAGCTAGCACTGACAAGTCCTGCTGCCCAGGCTGCAGTGGGGCAAATCTGTCGGGATAGATGATATCTTTTGTTAGACCTCTTACTTGGTTGTAAAAACACAGAAAAGCTCCCTATGTTTTTTTTTACCTGCAGAGAAATTTGTGCCTGAAAACGTGAGTATTTTTTCCCAGCTATATCAGTTGCTCCAAGAAAAAAAGGTGTAATTTCTTAGTGCAGTCTGTGTCTGTCAAATCTGTAGATATGTATCACAGCTACATCATGGTTCAGAATTTAGCACGTGCCATTCAGTGTGAGCTGCAGATCCGTGCCTGCTGAAATGTTGTCCAAGAGCCACAAGTGCACCTCACACCATTTTTTAATTGCAACCTGTATATATTCAACCTGACCTTTACAGACACCAGAATTTATTTACACAGCATGGGAAGTGGTAGAAGATTGGAACTGAAGCCTGGGGAGCCTTAACATGCTACTGGGATTCCTTTTGTATGAGAGAAGCACCTACATTTTTTACATTTAACTATTAATGATAGGATAGCAGCAAAGATAAGTAACTCAGTGGAAGCTAGGTACTTTCTCAAAAGCCATAGATTGACAGAAAATACCTGCATTTCACCTTTAACATATTAAAGAACAAGTTAGCAATGCAAAAATCATTCCTCTCATTGATGTTATACATCCATCTTTCTGAGAGAGTTTTGATGTCAAAAATATTATCAAAAGCTTCAGTGAAGACCTGAGACCTTTAATCACTGAATAGGTCCTTCAAAAACTGGAAAGCACTTTGGGTTTTGAACTTTTTGTCTTGTAACTCCACCAGGGACACAATGGAACCACGAAGGTTCAGCTGCTTTTTCCTTCCTTGTGGTACTTTTGCCACAGGGAGTTCCATATTATTGCATTACATGTACAACGTTTCTGGCTCCAGAAGACAACAAGGAACCCAGCTGAAAAGCCTCCTCTTTTAATGACAAGAGGTGCTCAATGGTCAGTGATCTTAGACTTCAAAAAAGAAATATACTGTACTACTAAGACTTGCACCTCTGCCTATCCGCAACTTTGATCAAAATGGGGGAATCCAAAGAGCCTGCAGTTAAATGAGTGCTGGCACATCACATGGCACAAGAATGTATTGGTTTTACTTTACTGATACCATTTAGTGCCTCTTGTAAACCCATGCTTATCCATCCCCTTTAATTTACATCCTTGCCAACAGCCTTGCTGAAGTCAGGCTAAGCAAGCAGGCAGGGTTAGTCTAACTCACCTGTGAAAAGCTAAGAAAGAAAATATTCTTTTCTTCTATTGCATTTAGTGTTACCTTACCAAAAATATTGAATTAGACCTTTACATATTTAGAATTAATAATTGTCACTTGGGTCTTTAGCTCATTTGTGCATACAGTTATCTTCAATTCACAACTGTATTGGTTTGAAAACAAACCAGTGGGAGATCACAAGTCAGGATTAAAAATTAAAAATAAGTGTGATAATACAAGGAAAAAGCACTGACAAAGTCAGATACAACCTGACACCCTGTTAGGGTGGTGGTAGCAGTCCAAATGAAGTAGCTCAGTTGAAGCTGTGATCCTATAGAGGGTCTGGTATCCAGCCGAAGGTCCAGTAATAGCTCCTGTCCTCTGGGAACTCAGTAGACAGGACTGCCTTACGCAGTTCCAAGGCCAGGTTATATCCAGGTGGGAATGTTTGGCTCCTCCCTCCTGGGCGGAGCATCTCACAATAGGATGAGATAAGTCCATGAGTCATGCAGTGGTTTCTTGATGGCCCATTGTCTGTTATCAGGGGTGAGTCATAGCAGGAGATAACAGCTAATGGCCCACAGCTGGTGGTAATAGAATACTTAAATACATCTATATTGTAACCTAGGACAACAATACTGTTGGCTTTTAACACATGATCACAGGGAAGGACTCCATACATCCTCAGGTTGTCTTCTGACATGTCTGTCTTCCTCACACAAAGGTGACTCTAATGACAGAATCGCTAAACTTTTGGCTGCTGAGAAAGTCACAGAGAGAAAAGAATTTATCATTTGTCAGGAATGGCATCTCACTCTTCTGCAAATCTGGCAAAATCTTCTCAAAGAAGCAAGCTTTAGATCAAAAAAGCCTTGTCCCTTTAATATTTTTTTAGAGAAGACTAAAGAAAATTTCCAGGTCCACCGTATTTCCTTCACCTTCATCTTTCTTCAAGTGCTAAAAGTGTTCAAAATTGGACACCATTCTCCAGATTAACTCTCCACATCTGCACTGAGCAGAGGAAAAAAACTTCATCTACACTGCAGACAAAGTGTATTTTTTTATACATCTCAGTACAATGTTTGCCTTTTCGCCATATCATTAACTCATATTCACTGTAACTTCCAGATCCTCTCCATGATTTTTATGCTGTTGCAGCTATTCCCAGGTTTTTGGGGTTTGGAGTGCAGGTTTTCCTTTCTGAATGTAGGGTTTTTCGTTATGAACTCACACAGTGTTTTGTTCTTATCACCTTCTTCAAGACACCAAGAAGAGTCTAGATCCTAATTCTGCGCTGAAAACTGTGTGCAGCTCTCTTAGCTTGGTGTTTTCTGCAAATTTAATCAATGTGCTATTTAATTCATCAGCAGTGTTTCACTGAAATTTACTCTGAATGAATATTCAGCACTCAGTAATACCAGGTCCATGAGAGATCTCTGGGACATTCTCTCTTGAAACATGCTTCAGTGTGACAGTGATCTAACTAAGTATTCCCTTTAGTTTTTGAGGTGGTTTAGGACTGACGTACCCAGAGTATATTTTCCTTGCTTGCTTATGGGAATTCCATGAGTAACCGTGACAAAAATCTCCCCGAAGTTGTGATTTGTGTACTCTTATTCCTTCTTCCCTAATCCACAAGGCCTGTTATCCTGTCACAGAAAGAAATTAGGCTGGTTTAATACAATTTGTACTTGACAAATCCCATTTGTCCTTGCAGCTTGTGTGATTATTTGTTCCTTTAGTCTCTGGCTCTTCCTTTCCCTGCTTTCTAAAGATAAGCTTTACATCTATCATTTTCCAGGCTTATTCTGTGTAACTTACCTGGCACGCATTTCATTACTTGTTTTCAACTCCAGCTTCCTTTGAAGGTGAGATTTGGTCAACTTCATCGGTCATCAAGCAGCATTCTTTTAAGCTGACGCACTCCTGAGCACTTTGTAATGTGCATGATCAATGGCTCCAGAAAAGCTTTGGAGCACTCCCTCATTGCTAACGGTCCTTATTTCACAGAAGATACCAGTGCTCATGCTTGTGGATAAACTAAAGCCACAGTTGCCTTAGTCTCCACAGCACCACTGTCAATTTGGCTGCTCTACTTTGCTTAGCCACAGTCTGCAGTAGCCCAAGGTAATTTTATTCCTCCGCCTAAACAATGACTAACTCCAAATTTCAAACAAAGTGATCTTTGAGGCAGGTCACTTCTTGGATTCTGATTTAAGTCATGCCACCAGTATAGCACAAACAATCGTAGTTTGTAAAGGGCAGAAGAGTCAAGTTTCACGGTCTGCTTCAATCTTCTAACACGCACCAGACCCTGTGTCTCCTATCTGGGCTCCTCTCACCCTTTTGGTCCTTCCATTTCACCAGGCCCTATCTATGCCTTGTGAAGCACAATATTGGAGAGACATGTAAGGTGGAAAACCTAGGAGGGTGTGGAAGATGATGGATGAGGCAGCTGTGGTAACAGGGTTGAAGAGGAGTTGTATGGAACATCTGTGGTGGTGCATTCCACTCACAGCCCACCTCCACCTGCCATCCACCCTCCCCACGCCCCCTCAATTTCTGTTGCAGCATGAAACAGAATTTAGGAAGTTACAGTTGATTTGAAAAAATTACAGACTATCTCCAGAACCTACTCCTCATGTCATTCATTGGTTTGGCCAGTTTGAAAACAAGACAGGAGATGGTGACTTACTATGGATTATTGGTGCATAAATACCAACACAGCCCCACCAGCAGCTGCAGTACCCAATGCTGCAAACCCAGAAGCCACACTACAAGTAGCCACACATCCATGGATGGCAGCACTAGAAAGAAAAGATATGATCTGTATGGTCCCCTTATAGGAAGACAATAAAGAGAAATTTGCTTTTACTTGGGAAGGTGTACACTGTACCTTTAGCAGACTCCCACAGGAGTATAAACATTCACCCATGATTGCTCATGCTGTGCTCGCTGAACTTGCTGAACTTTTACAGACAGATTCACTTCCTCAAGATGTGAAATTATATTAATATAGATGATATTCTAATTGCAGGAGATGCACCTGAAAAGATGGGGAAGCAGCAGTAACAGTGCAAACACTGCATAAAGAAGTTGAGATCCAACCTGAAAAACATGTCAAAGGCCAAGTGAAGAAGCAAAAATTTTGGGTACCTGGTGGATAGCACTCAGTGTGGTAATTTTTCCAGACACCTTAAGAAAAACAGAACAGCTGCAGTCATCCCCATCTAGGAAAGAGTTACAAACGCTAATGAGAACTCAAGGATATTGGGGAAAACAAGTGTCTGGATTTTCTACCACTGCTTGCACATTATATTCCCTTTCATGAATGGGAAAACTTCAGAGGTGGAATTCAGAACATGAAGAGGCAATCAAAACCTTAATACAGGAATTAAAACCATCAATCACTGGGACCAGTACACTCCCATGACCCTGTCATAACAGAATGGGGATTTGCTGAACAGGGTACTTCCAGTAACCTATTTCAAATTGTTTCACTGATGCTTCAGCAAAAAGGATAAATGGTAAGTGGCAACGTAAGGCTGCTGGACTAAACATTAGCACTGGCAAACAAATAATAGAAGAAGGTGAAGGTAGTACACAAGTAGGAAAATTAAGGGCAGTTATTCTGGCAGCACAAAATGGAGGAAAAATGGCATATGTGGAGTCCTATGCTGTGTGGATAGGCATCACAAATTGGTTCAGTCAGTGGAAATGACTGAACTGGGAAGTAGGCAGATCTTCAGTTTGGAGAACACAAGACTGGCAATTACTTCTTGATATAGACAGGAAAACACCATTCAAAATGGGATGGGGGAAAGCTCATGCCAAGGGTAATAAACCAGCCACAACCTGGAATCAAAAGGTGGATGAATTGACTAAAATTAGGGAGATAAAAATAGGGAACTCCTTAAATCCTGAGTGGTATCAATCGGGAGAACAGCCACATCAGAAATTAGGTCACACTGGCAAATCAGCACGTTATTTTGCTGCACAGAGCAAAGGTTGGAAAACTTGTGTAGCTACTCTTACAGAATGTCCTCAATGCAGCTTAAAATTACAATCAGATCACCCTGCTAAAGCATCACCCTACACATCAATCAAGAGAAAACTTTATGGTCTACATGCTACATGGCAAATTGACTGTATCAGGCCATTCAAACCCTCTGTAGGTTACCATCCTATTCTCACAGAGCATAGCAGTAGTCTTCCAGCTTACCTATGGTGACTAAGTACTGAAAGGCTGATGGATGAAAGTACAGGGGTTATGATCTTGGTTCTTGAGCCTACTTACTCCCCACACCAAAGTGATACTGGCTCATACTTCTCATGTAAAGAGTTAGAAGGATGGGCCAAGCAAGAAGAAATTCAACTGGTATTACACACTCCAAATTACCCCAAATCAAAAGGGATGGTAGAATGACCTAAGAGATTATTGAAAAGGAGCCTTAAGACACACAGTGTTCAATGGGATACTTGACTTTCCAAAGCACTTCATCAATTGAATAACTGGCAATCTATGAGTCAAGCATTCTTTGCAAAAGCTGGACTTGATGCTTTACTTCCAGGGACAGAAAATATCGGATAGCATTACAGCCAGAACAACCTGTTATGGTAAGTTTACCACAAATGGGAACTTTGCCTATGACTCTGACTAAACCCTATGGCTTACCTGCTTGGGAAGCTACTGATAGGAGTGTTGAAAAATACAGAACCAATGCACAGTGGATTTATCCTGCATCACAAAAGGGATAATCCATTCCACTTTCCCCATCAAAACCTTTTATTTCTTTTCTTTTAGAGCATAGAAAGTGTCTATATTGATAGCAATGAAAACAGCTGTACACCCCAAACACAGTCTTGTTTTTCTTTTTGATTGAGACAATATAATCCCTCCAGATCAAACACAAAAGCCTTGGGATCATGCACTACATTATACTGGAAGACTGGGGATCCTGCCAAAAGATAAGGCAAGCTTAAACCTTGCTACTTTGTTTATACAGTGAAATGAGGTATATCTTGAAGATAAGTGAAGATGGGAGACACTATATGGAAAAAGAATAAGCATAATAGTAATTGTAATACTAGGGGAGGAGATAAAAAATGAAAATAAAAATAAGGTGCTGGGAAATCAGTGGATCTACCCCAGAAAGTCCCATCAAGATTAATATATACTATACTGATTTTTTCAAACCAAGAAATAATGAGAAATCTTGCTATAAATTCTCAGAACTAGACTGTTGGTTCAATTTTACTTCTACACAACCCACAGTCACATTTTGCCTGTGGGTAAACATGATGTAGAACTATTATTTGATTTCATTATTGTTAAGCACAGAATGTGGAATTTGTGTACAACGGGGTGTCTATGGGTTGGTGCATACGTAATTCTAAATGTAGCTTTGCCTGATCTAAATACATCAGCAGCAGCACTACACAATAACATCGCCTTTTGTAGGCAGGAAAGGATTAGTACAGATGAAAAGGAAAACCAACAAATTCCATCTTTAAATCGACGTAAAAGAGACATCATTTTGATATGATGTGGAATAAAATACTTTGGGATACACCATAAAGCAAATCATTGTGATGGGATTAAATCAGCATGAAACCATACTCTGCCTGATAGAACATAGACTATGGGGCCAACAAAATGCACACAAACCTGTTGATTTTGGTGCATGTGTTGTTCAGAAACAACAGGGATTTGTTTGTGAAAGTAATACCCTTATGGCCCAAGGCATTTGTTTGACACTGAACAAAATGTTTGTCATTTTGAAATACATCCTGACGAAACCCTGAAATTGTACTTGTATATGTTGGAAATGGATTTGGGGTATTTTGAGAATTCTTTGTGATTCTATACTTACAGATAACACCACTGGAGAGACAAGCAACCGGTCAAATATCTGTGTCTGTAATTTTGCCAAATTGGGATGCAATTTTAACCATTCAGCTCCTGTCATAATCCACCAATTGTTGCAAACTAACTGCATCTCATATAAAGATTTACCACCTACCCCCACTGGCATGAATTTTACCTTGTTGAAGAAACTACTACAAAATGAAGACCTGAGTCAAGAACCAGAACACACATGTCTAAAACCATGGACATAAAACTCTAATCACTGTTCATTATGACACAGACAAGAAATGTTCCAGAAAGTGTGAAGAAGGATGGAGAACATCACTAGAAGGATACCTTATTTGGGTGGTTCTCATCACCAAGAGGAACTCTAAATTGAATCCCATTGTAATTTTATTTATTTATATTATGCTTGTTGTGGAACAGAGTGTGGAAAATAGCTAGATGGGTGGCACAGTTGCAAAGTCCTCCTTAAATATGTAATGCTACACAATCATGTTTAATAAAACCTAAATAATTATGTAACAACAAAAAATTTCCTTCAAATTACAACTGGAATATGGCATTAATCTGTTTATAGGCCCTGAGGCAAGAGGTGACCCCATCACCACTCTGTGGAGCAAGATGAATTGACTTTAAGTCATGGGGTGGGTTGTGGTGGTGCATTTTCCACACCCTCACGGCCCCCTTGGACCTGCTCTGTGACTTCAGCAATTCCCGTTAAGCCTTGACCATACCAGCAGGGTGGTGAAGCGTCCCTTGACTGTACGAGTTGGGTAGTGAAGCATTCCTTGACCATACCAGGAACTCTTGAATTGCAAAGCTGGGAGCGGCACTGTTCATACCCAGGACATCCATTTCCTGACCAAGGTGGAGAACAAGGGATAATCAATTATCCCCTGACAGCCTTGGAACACTACTTAGCTGAATTGTAGCCCGAGTGGAATGGTACCATTGTTATCAGACTTTTGAAAAACTTCAGTAGTTACCGACTTGGGTTACGGCCAGGATTATGGGCATAATGATTGAAGTCAGTCATTTTGTGACCCTATAAACAGGGGACCTAAGTGAGGACCTTTGAACTCTGAGGGACTGCAGTGGACTGTGCCAGTACCTCTGTCTATGTGGAATGCCTCTCAGAGCCCACAAACTCTCAAGTTTGTGATATTTGAAGGACCATCACCAAAATCTGATGGGGCATGGGCCGATACCCTCCACTCTTCCAATGCTCAGCCCTCACCCTTTGAGGAATGCATTCATACATTCAACAGGAGTATTTCACTGAACTCAAGGGGATTTTTGACAGGTACCTTTCTACATATATATATATACACCTCAGCATCTGTGGGTATGCATTTGTGAATTGATCCAAATGCCCTCTAACATGTATGGTATGAATGTTGCCACTCTCGATCTATAATTAAGCAGTTGTTGTGAATGTAGTAAGTCCTACTGGATCACTTTATAAATACTAGTCAAGTAATAAGTGCTGCTAAACCCTTTAGATATAAATCATTGGTAAAATATGGGACTTAGATTGGACTCAGCTACATCTAGGATCTCTCAGGAATTTAGAAAGCAAGGAGGTCCTCTATGAACTTTGTGACTTAACAGAAGAGTCTCCCTTATCCTTTTGCACCCTTACCCTTTTGCATCCTCAGTCTCAGTGTAAATCATTCTAAATTGATTCTAAACTGATATTCCTTTGTATGCTTGGTTTATGTAGTGAATAATAGAGTTAACCTTGTCATTGAACTCTGTTAAGCCACACTTTGGCAAATTTATATTAAAACCTCCTTTTGCTAATACCTTTGGTGATGATTTTTTTTAGTGGCCTAAACTACTCATTTTCAAGAGTAGCGTATGGGGAAAACGCTGGGTGTGTGGCACACTGGGCAGCACAACATCAGCTCCCTCAGCCATGCTCCTTTAAAAAGTCCCAGCAGTGACTTCAAAATTTCTGGTGCACAAATAACCAGAGAAGGTTAGCAATAATAAAATTGTGCAGAATGGTGTTTCCCAAGAAAACACTGATCTCATATAGTTGGATTGTTCTGTGGCAATATGAAAGGCTTCCAGGAAAAACGTGAACATGAAATATTACAGAAATACAAAAGTGATAATTTGCTTTCTGTTGGAATGGGAAGAGAGCTTGTCGTGCAGGTATACAACCTGTGCATCCCACTGCAGGAGTCTATTTTGCTAAACAAGGCACACAGGCCTTTCTCAACAATTTTTTACTCTCTCTCCAAATAACTTTCAACTGCTTGATCAGTATTTCAAATGATGTGCACAATCACTCCTTCACCTCTGTGTGTGTGGGGGGACCCGGATGGAAGTTTGGTTTGTTTTAACTGTAAATCAAAGAAAATGTTCTTGACTTAAAACACAGCTTTTACTTAAGGGAGGCATACTTTTAAGAAGATTAGGCTGAGTTAGAAGTGAGCATTGATTATTTCATACCTTTGTGGCAAAACTGCACCTTCTGATTTTTCTCTCTTCAATGGGTATTAAGCATTCATGTTTCATATAGCTTCCCTCCCTTCCACACCTCCCTCAAGGCATTTTTAATTTTTTTTTAAACAGGCAGGGGAAGATACCATCCTTGTTGCTTAGGAAGCTGTACAGATCAAAAGGCAATTTATTTATTCTTCTTGTTTTACAGTTATTGTTCTAATAACGCATCAGAGGGTGTGAGCTACTTAATTACATTTCACTTTCACCAAGTGTTTTATTTAAAAGAACAGCACAAGATTGCTAATCTCCAAAGTAAGGCTTGTGCACCAATGTCAGCAAAAAATAAAACATGAGATAAACCATCAAATTTTCTCAGGTATCTTCTACCTTAAAGGTGCATTTCTGGTACTCTTGCTCCAGATTCCCAAGGAGCAGTGCCGATCACAAACTGATATTGGGTATCAGTGGTCAGCCTGCCAGCACTGCTGTCCAGACTTCTTGTGTAAACTCCCCTAGCTCATACTAAACATCTTAGCCTGTATCCAAATCTTCTCAGAAAAACAATCAAAATGTAAATGTTTTACATGGCTTCATGCAAGCAAAAATATTTTCTTTTACCAGAGCAAGATGGAAGCCATCGACCATCCTGGGCTCCAGCAACAAGCAACCTGCATCTGCGTAAGTGGCAGCAAGCAGAAAAGATGTTGTGACCACAGCGACCCTCTCAGCCTTTATAGGAGCACCAGAGGGCTCATCAGTCTGTGACCAGATCTGGGCCCCAAGGCCTTGGATCCTGACAGAAATTCCAGGCATAAGGAAACCCACTACACTTGTGTTGCTCACTTGAGAAAATGCATCACTATGCAAGGTACAGAAAGCTACATTAAATTTTTTAAACTCTCAGCGTATTTAAGATACTGTTAAGAACTTGTAACCTTAAGTTACATCATAAATTTAAAAACAAAATTCTAAGGCAATAGCTTAATATTTTGAAGTTGCCACTAAACAGTTTACATTTTTTAAATACAGTGATTTACTGAATAGTTCTATCTGCTTTCAAAAGTAGCCTTAAATAAAAGCTGCGTAAGAACAGAAAAATCACTAATGTTTCCCTGACAAATACTTATGATTCAAAGTTGTTTCAGTCAAAATGTTATTATATAAGAAACAAACAGACTGCATTTGTTAATACCAAGAAAATATTGTATCAGAAACACTAGTTGTCCAAATGCTGCAGGCAGTGATATCAGGAAAAATAGAACTTCCAACAGTCAGACCACAAGGGAAACTAGGGAGAAAGGAAAATAATAGTGAGATAATAAGAAAGAGATAAGGAATGAAATATGCCCCACAAAAACCCTGTGTTTGAAGGGCTGAGGTTCTCACATTTAGAATCACTGCTTCAAACCTGTGAGGAACAAGTGAGGCATATAAGAGGGGGCTGCAGCAGTTAGTTTCTGTCTGTCCAGCAGATTATAATTTCATTTTTACAGAACTGTCAGCTTCTTCAGCTTCTTCTTTTGTGACCAAATATACTTCCATTCAGCTGAATCATGCAGTACAATCCCAATATGTCTTCTTTCCAAGGCTGCTTTCTGCAGCCAGTGCTTTTATGGGACTTAGATGAGGTTTTGGTGATTCATAGTACTTAAACTACTCAAGAGCACTTTTTCAATTGGAAAATTCACTTGAAGTAAATGCATCATCAGCATGATTGTTCATGCATGAAAGAACTACAAGCAAAACAATGAGCACCATTTTTTAAAACCTACACTTAAGCCAAGAAAAACAGTTATCATGAAAGATATTAAAAGACCTTATTTTTCAGTTTCCATCAATCTCTCATGGAAAACATGGGTTACCCTTGTCTCTGCATCTCCTATTCTGAGAATCCCTAATTGCAAATGAAAAAAAACCATAATGTGCACATTGGTTTAGAGTCGTTAACATGATACATAGCAACATAAATTAGATTATCTACAATGGATTAGGGTACCACTGATTTAGCCTTATTCTTCTAGCAGTCTTTTCCAGGAAAAAAAGCCTATAGGATCTAGGCATCAAATAATCTTATTATTCCCTACTTTGCTTTCAGAAGGCTAAATATAAATAAAGTGCAATTTAAATCTTTTTAGAATTGGTGGAAGATGCTCTGGTATCTGCCAAGAACTGTGGATTTGAAGAATATGTCAGATACTTAAGTGAAAATGGATGCCCGAATTTTTGACATTTTTCCCAAGGAAAACATACTCTCTGTGGATTATGTATGTCCATGTGCCTATGTGGCATTTTCACAGATGATTTGATAGTGGTACTTCCAAAATATTTCTACACTTAATAGCATCAATGCAATCTTTCACTCTTACTCCATTCTGGAAGTGTTTATTTATTTATTCACTTACATAGATTTATATTATACATAAAAAGGTCTATCTGCATCTCTGCATGCTTTTGGTATATAGGAAGATATAGTCAAACTGGTGAAAACAAGCATAAACCCAGCAACCTCCATGAAACCAGAAAACATTCATCAAAAAATAAATTAAAAACCATTGCCTGCTCCAGACAGTCATTCAGATAACCTGCACTAACCAAAACCATGAGGCCAACTAGAGAAGGTGACTTCAAATCTGAAGAGAATTTTAAAAAGGGGCTCTCCAAGCCTCCAGCTCTGAGTGCACCCAACCCAGTCCCAGCTTTGTGCTTCATTACTAGTGGGGACTGGAGATGGGGCCATCAGATCTGAAGGTCAAAGGAATTAGGGGATTTCATGGAGGAATGGTACAGTCCAGATGTGAGAGCTCCTCACCAGGATGAAAAAGGAGAGGATACATGTTGGGGTTGCTCTTTGCATAGGGTTTAGGGGTAACTGGGTGCTTTTGGACATGGATGGAGACTCCTGCCCTGGGAAAGCTGTCTTGACTGGGGAGCCACCAGCTGCCTTAGAGTTTGCTAACCAACATTCACAGGATTAAACACCACCATCAGCAACTACCAACACCTCTTCTCCAAAAACACTGCTCCACCAAAGGCAGCAGCCCTATGGCCTCAGCTCCATCTGTGATGGGCTGACAGCCACCTCGTAGCTGGAGTAGCAAACCTGGACATAGAAGAGGAGGAGGAGCATGTGGCATGGAAGTTAGCAGGACCAGCTGTGGCACAACACGTGGAGAGTGACAGTCAGGGGAAATGAACTAATGCCTACAGGATAGATGGAGCATTTTCACTGGTTTACTCCTCCAGCAACTTTACTTGGTGAACTTGAACTGAAATATGGATGTTTCTACTGAGGGTGATACAGATGTAGCCTGTGTATTCTCAGGCTCATCTATAGGCAGCCTGCTTGCATGGTTTCCTATTCGTTTCCATTACTGAGTAAAAAAGTAATTGGAAGAGTATGTCAAAGCTTACCTTCAAAGCTGATTGTCACGGCTGCTTGGCCTTTAGTTTGTGACCTCTCTAAGCCACATACTCCATTTAGATCCTCTAAAGCTGCTGTAGGAAATCATTCCCATAAATTGTACCTAAAGGCCCCTGTGAGGATGAATTCAGTCCTTCACCTCTACATCTGCTCTAATTTTCTACTCTCCATCCCCCTGATTTGGAGATCAATCATCTCCCTCAGTCCACACTGCTCCTGACATTACAGGTGCTAAGAAAAATCAGAATAAGCACATCTACTTAGTGTCTTCCTCCTAGTCCTTATATCTTGATGATATCTTTTCACCCCTCTTCCTATTACAAGGTTCTTTCTGTGATGTTAGGATGCTTACCCAGTTTTTTTTCAAATAATAGAGATTCCTGTGGCAATTCCTGTGGATGCTGTTTGCCAAGATATTTTCTGTATTGTTTTTGTATGGCCAGGTCTTTGTAGGCCGGGGGGCCACATGGGTGGCTTCTGTAAGAAGCTGCTATGTCTATGAAGAAGCTGCTATGCTATGCTATGTCCCTGTCTAACAGAGTCAATGCCACCCAGCTCTAAAATGGACCTGCAGCTGTCAAAGCGGAACCAGCGATGGTGGTTGTGCACCTGGGACAACAGAGTTAATCATAGAACCATAGAATGGTTTGGGTTGGAAGGGACCTTAAGAATCATCTCATTCCAAGCCCTGCCCTGGCAGGGAAACCATTCATTATACCACCTTGCTCCTGGCAATGATCCAACCTGTCCTTGAACACCTTCAGACATGGGCCATCCACAACTTCTCTGGACAACCTGTTCCAATGCTTCACTATTCTCCTTTTCTTCCTAACATCTAAACTAAATCAGCCCTCTATCAGTTTAAAACCATTGCCCTTTGTCCCGTCACTACCTGCCCATATAAAAAGTCCCTGTCCTCCTTTTTATAAAGCCCCTTGAGGTACTGGAAGGTCTCCCCGAAGCCTTCTCTTCTCCAGGCCAAACAATGACAGCTCTCTCAGCCTGTCTTCATAGGAGAGGTGCTCCATCGCTCTGATCATCTTCATGGCCCATCACTGGACCTGTTCTAACAGGTCCCTGTGTTTCTTGTATTGAGGACCCCAGAGCTGTACACAGTACAGTGCAAGTGGGGTCTCCTAATTAGAGTGGAGTAGAGGGGAAGAACCATCTCCATCTACCTGCTGTCCATGCTGCTTTTGATGCAGCCCAGGTTGGCCTTCTGGCTGCGAGTGCACAGCATTGGCTCAAGTTCAGCTTGTCATCTGGGAGAACCCCCAAGACCTTCTCCGCAGGGTTGTCCCAAAGACTTCTTCTCACAGTCTGTACTCAGATTTGGGATTGCCTCCACCCAGGTGCAGCACCTTGCATCTTGTTGAACTTCATGAGGTTCTCGTGGGCCCATTTCTCAAGTTTGTCCAGGTCATGAAGGGGTGGGGGAAAAACCCTGAGCAACCACAGCCAGANACCTGTACACAGTACAGTGCAAGTGGGGTCTCCTAATTAGAGTGGAGTAGAGGGGAAGAACCACCTCCATCTACCTGCTGTCCATGCTGCTTTTGATGCAGCCCAGGTTGGCCTTCTGGCTGCGAGTGCACAGCATTGGCTCAAGTTCAGCTTGTCATCTGGGAGAACCCCCAAGACCTTCTCCGCAGGGTTGTCCCAAAGACTTCTTCTCACAGTCTGTACTCAGATTTGGGATTGCCTCCACCCAGGTGCAGCACCTTGCATCTTCTTGAACTTCATGAGGTTCTCGTGGGCCCATTTCTCAAGTTTGTCCAGGTCATGAAGGGGTGGGGGAAAAACCCTGAGCAACCACAGCCAGAGAGAGGAGTGAAAATATGTGAGAACAACAACTCTGAGACACCAAGGTCAGTACAGAAGAAGGGGAAGGAGGAGCTCCAGGCAGCAGAGCAGAGATTCCCCTGCAGCCCATGGTGCAGACCATGGTGAGGCAGCTGTGCCCCTGCAGCCCATGGAGATCCATGGTGGAGCAGAAATCCACCTGCAGCCTGTGGAGCAATCCACGTTGGAGCAGGTGGATGCCTGAAGGAGGCTGTGACCCTGTGGGAAGCCTGCACTGGAGCAGGCTTATGGCAGGACTTGTAACCCTACTTCTTTCTCTGTAACATATCAGAATCCTTCTTACTTGTCTTTGTAACTAAAATATTTCTCTTTAGCTCAATTACCTCTCCCTCTGATTACAGAAATCCTCACATCGTTCATTTATTCTCCTTACTGCTCTTCAATCAGCTGAAATCACCTGATACTGTGACTACTGTACTGCCTCTTTCAAATACATTGAGAAACATGGTTTTGAATCCAGAGATATCAAGGGACACACGAACTGAGGATAATAAGCCAAGGCAGAATGTAGTGATGACTTCTGCCATTGAAGAAAGTAAAATTAAAACCTATTGCAAATCCAAAGTGGATCACGACCAACTACAAACAATGGGTACCTCACCACAATCACTTTTCAGCAGTTTTTATCAGTAACCACACATTTGAGTCATTCTGACTCAGAGTGATGTCCTGTTCTCTGACGAATTCTTAAAAATTATATTCTGGTTTGACAGAGAATCCTGTCTCTTAAATAACTAAAATACTTTACACTTGGCCCAGAAATTTCATTTAAGGATTAGTGAACCCTGTTTTGCCTATCATGAGTAATTTACCTCAATTTTGTCCACTCAGAAGTGGTTTTATCTTAACAGAAATGAAAGCAAGAAGTTCCACTTTGGTCACTTAAGAGAATCTATTCCATGAGTAATCTTGACATGAGCAGTGACTTAGTACTGAGGATTTTAAATCCAAATTAAGCCTTCCTCTTTCTTCTCATTACCATTTTTAGCTTATATCTCCAGCTCAGGAAAAGTTTCATGACTATGCTGCTCATATTTGTAATTGCATTAGTATTCTAATATTCCACCAAAATAATTTCAAATGGAAATACATTGAACCACTTCACAATATTTTGTAAGCTTTATTTCATTAAGGAGGAAGCTTCATTTATTAGGGAGGCTGTGGCATCTGTTATGATACCATTATGTTTCAAAAGAATGTTTCTTCATCCTCGGTTCATATTTATGTTCTTCTCCTTACCTTTTTTTTTTTTTTTTTTAATGATTAAATGATGGTTGCTTGCAAGTATGTGCAAAGCAAGCTTAGTGACAAGATTATGCACCATGGTTTGCGTGAAACATTTTGCTGAAGAATCTCTCTGGTTCCTTCCTGCACTCGGAGCACTTTACAGTACTTTCTGCAAATGCAGCGAGGAGTTGGACCACTTTTGTGGGGTTTTGGCTCTATGAAAAATCGGCTGCTGTATCAACTTATCAGGAGAGATTGGGGTCATATGCCACACTAGTGCAACCTAGGAGGTGGGAGCAGTTTAAGAATTTAAAAATATGGTATTATCTACTTTGCCCAAAGTACTTCTGTACTCAGAGTAAACTAAGCAGTTATTTCTAAACTGAATGTTTCAGGTGAGAAGCAAAAATGTAAGAATCATATCTATGAGATCAACTGCAACAATTTACAAATATTGAAGAAAAAGAAATGTGATGTTTTCATAATCTAACATTTTATAAAATTAAATAATAATAAATCCAGTAATTTTTCTATATATGAAAATTTAAAGGTCTCCCACTAAAATGCTTTTAAAAATTGTCTTTGTTACTAGTACTATTCATCATGTTTTTGGATAGAGTCAAGAAATGGAAGCAAACAATCAAAAAAGATGAATGAGAAAAAACCACATCCTTTTCCCAGGATATCTCAATAAACATAACAGAAACTTCATTTTGTGCTTTGCACTGATTATTTTGTAGCCACAGTCATTATTTTCAAGTCATTAGCTTCATTAAACTAACTTTGCTTATGACCAGCTCTGTAAGTAAAGTAATATCATATAGTTTACAAAGATCTGGAACTTTTTTCTAAAGCATGAAACATGCATTTAAAAAAAATAGATTCATTGAATGGTAGTTTTTCAAGGAGCTAACTCTTAAATGGTTTCAGTCGGTGGTAATAGATGGAAAGACTGTCCCCTTGTGGATAGGAATATAAGCAAAAGTGATACTGTAACTCACAGAGAGCAGCGGTAACCCCGGGTATTTGGAGTCTCATTAGGAATTTGGCTAGAATCCTACCTCACGCATGGCTCATAAATCAACACTCGAATGTACAAAATGCTATGGAGAGCCTTTTTATTTAAATTGGTTGGCCTGACAGACAGCAGAGGGTAAAGACTGAGCTAATGTAGCATCCTTGTTAACACCACCAGTCCAGGCTAACACGTAAATCTAAGCGCTGCAGGCAGCTGCAGCGCTGCCTGCATTTGAAGAACCCTATTTTGAGAAGGACAACCTCAGAGCAGACAATGGGAGAAGGCTCCAGAGTAAAGACAAAGCCTTATGGTGTATCTATTAAGCAGTGTGCTACCCACATGCATGCATCTGTCCAACCCATGCTGCAGCAGCCATCCACAGGACACAGCACCATTGTCATCACTGCAGCAGCCACACTGACAGAGGGATCGGAGCAGGATTGGTGCACATCTGGCTGGAGACACTTGTCTGTGCCTGCAGATGTTACATTATCTGTGTCAGTCTTCCCATACGCAGCAGCGCCTCTGACCCACGGGAACTACCAGAAGATGCCAGCACCCCCAGCTTGCCTCAGATCTGGGAAAATCAATGGTAACTTCAAATTTCTGCATGGGGAAGCAGAACTTCATGGGGCTGCTGAGACAGCAGGGGATCTTTCTCATAGGAAGTGTTCGGGTTTATGAAATCCAGTCCTTCACTATTGCAGGTAGTTACAGGCCCCCTAAGTTCTTCTTGTTTTGCCTTTATTAAGAATTTTCTCCCAATTACGTCAATTGCAAGAATTTTCTGAAATATCATTAGAACCCTCAAAAGCTTTGGTTTAGCCATATTCATGGTCAATGTGTATCTATTCATTCTATTATTCTTTATTTTACACAGCTTTTTTTGCCTCCTTATAGTTGAATCCCTGGCAAAGAGTAACTATATTCCCTTCTAGCCTTTATTTTGTCAAATGAAGCAAGCCACATACCTGATGCTTTATTGTACAGGCCAGGCTCACAAAACACCTTCATAATGTGACGTGTCACCTGAAAGTGTCCTGTGGGCTCAACTTTTTCCACCAACAGTTGCTTGAGAATATGTTCAGACTCATTAATACACAACCTCGCTCTGTCCCTAATGGAAACACTTTAACTGATGCCTTCTTTTCCACTGTTGGGTTTTTTACACAGTCACATCTCAGAGGTCACTCCTAAAAAGCCCACCTAACTCAATATTTGATTTCATCTGTTTTTTCCTATTCATTATTTCCCAGACTGTAGCAGGAATTCTCATTCTTCCAGCAATGAAGGAAATTGTATTGACTGAGAAAGAGGTTGCTGACATCCTTTGGAAATTTTCTACAACAAAGTCCTAAAGGTTTGTGGCTACCAAGTCTGACAGTGGCAAGCTGAGGTGCAGGTTGGTGTGAGGGGTGAAAAGGACATAAGCCAGAAATAATACTTGGTCTTTGATAAGAGGACATTTGTGGAGTCACCATCCCTAGAGGTGTTTAAGAGGATCTGGATCTGGCACTGGTGATATGGTTTAGTGATTTTGGGGTTACAGTGGCAGTGCTGGGTTGACGGTAGGACTGGATGATCCCAAAGGCCTCTTCCAGCCTTGATGATCCTGATTCTGTAATCCTGATTCATGCTAGGTGGAGCTCACTGAGTCATTAATTGTCCTCCACAAAAAGCAAGTGTGTCACATCTGCATCTGCTACATAAACTGATCAAGTTGTTGCTGGAAGTGTTAAAGGTGACAATGTCAAATCCCGTGGGAAGTCATTGCAGGCCTACATAGACACAAATATTTGCAAATGTACACTAGCACTTTTCATTCGAATATATCCTGTTCCTAAATTTATGACGCTGGATGAGTTCCATGTGCACACTGGCAAATGGCCATGAGCCATGTAATTTGGACAATAACGGATTCTGGTAAAAACATCCAGATACACATGCAGCAAGCCTACACTGTGGATACAGGGTTTTTTGGTTTGGGGTTTTTTTGTGTGTGCGTTACAGGTCACTTTGTCAGATGACAACAAATTAAAAGTGAAAAAGAGGAAATTGTTAAAACCTGTTTCCTCTGCCTCTGACTGAACGCTAGGAAGCAATGTGAAACCAGACTGTTTATTTCTGTACTTCACGGGGGAAGCGTCATGGGGGTTGTGAAAGTTCCCCGCTTCCTCCCCGGTGATGAAACTCCTTGAAAAAAAAGGTGTATCTTTGCATAATTTCAAAACCCAGCCTCGGAACAGTGGCTGGCGCGGCGCTGAGGAACCTCCGGGCCCGCTCCCGCCCCGCNCCGGGGCCGGGCGGCGCAGCGGAGCCGCGGCCGCTGCTGGTGAAAATCGTGATGGCCGGAGAGTCCTGCGTGGGAAAGACCTCCATCGTGCGCAGGTACACGGAGCCCGCCGGCTCTCCCGCCACCTCCTACATGGCCACGATCGGTGAGTGCCCGCCGGCTCCGGGCGCCTCCGCCCGCCTCGCTGCCGCTCCTCGCCCTCCCCTCCCCGGTGCCCGCGGCTCACACACGGCCAGACCGGCGCTGTCAGCACGGCACTGCCGGGCTGGGAGATGTCAAACCTCCTGCCCTGAGCTGAGCGTGTGTGCAGCCGCGTCCAGCAGCTTAAACCTTTGCCGGGGTGTCAGGACACATGTCACACTGGTTCCGGAGCCACTGCAAAGTGCTGGCTTCTTACGCTGTCCTTGCTGTTCGTCTGGGCGTCGGGAACCTACTCTTGTTGTAAACTTGTGAAGACTTGTTTCTCACTGTTTCTTATTGTCCGCTGAGGCCCTGCTGCTGTACATCGGTGCAGGTGCAGAGAAAACAGTACAGAGTCCCAGATCAGCTAGGTTGGAAGTGACCTCAGAGATCGAGTCCATCCTGTGACCAAACGCCACCGTGTCAAACAGGCCGTGCTCTAAGTGCCGTGTCCAGTCTTAAACACCTCCAGGGTGATTCCACCACCTCCCTGCGCAGCCCATGCCAATGTCTAATCACCCTTTCTGGGAAGAAATTCTTTCTAATGTCCAACCTAAGCCTTCCCTGCCACGTCTTGAGGCTAGTTCTTCTTGTCCTGTCACTTGTTGCCTGAGACAAGAGGCCGATCCCCACCTGGCTTCAGCCTTCTTTCAGGTACCAACCTCAAAGAATTGTCAGATGTCAGCAAAATGCCCAGTTCATCAATATTTCAGGCTAGAAAGGGCTTTAACTTTGTGTTTATCATTTTAATGGTTTAAAGGTATCTTCTACTGTGGTTAGTGGTGTGCATAATGATTAAAGCAGAGCTGTTGCTATGATGGAAGTAATTTACCCTGCCAGACCATGTCAGTTCTGCACTGGCACCACACGCTGCAAATGGGGGGTGATGGGGAATTCCCCACTGCCTTGGCCCTGCAGGCCCACAGTGCCATGGGGAGTGGCAGGCTGACTGTCCACGTGCTGAAAACCCTGTCTGCAGCATGAAAATGTTACTCGAGTGTGATGCATTTATTTGCTGTGGAGATTTTACAAATTTTCATTGGGAAATTTTAATTTTTAAGAGTTTGTGTGTAGGAATATTTTTGATTTGATTTGATTTTGAAGAGAAAACTAAATTATGCTAGGAAATTGTGTATTCCTGCATTTGGAATATGCATGGTCCTTCTACACATCTTTCAGTCTGGGAGGAGTTGGCATAACTGAATTAAATAACAGACAGTAGCTGTGGCAGTAGTTGATCCAGGGAATACTTAAAGTATATGAGATGACTTGACCTGTCCACATAAGAATGGCTTTAACCACTTTTTATTTTCTTGCCTTTTCATACAAAGCAGTTTCTGAAACCAGCCCAGACGAAGAGGGAAGAACACAACTAACAGTAAAGTCAGGAAATTGATCCTAATGATAGGTGACTTGTTGCCAGGCTTAGCAAGAAAGCCCAAAGAATGGCTATAAAAATAAACAACAGCTTTGTTGATGTACTTTACATTTTGATTCCTGACCATAAGGTTATTTTGAGACATCGTTTCTTTTACTCCTGATTCAGTCCACTGCAGACTCAAAAAACTTTTATATGGTGACGATATTAAGAATATATTTCCCAAGTTGTGACTTGGACTATTTCAAGGAATAGTGAAGATAATGAAGTTTTTGTGATAGTTTATGGACTGAGATTAATCTTGTTAGTTTTATTACTGACACCTATTATTGAGATATTTAAAAACTTTTTAAAAAAATGTTTAACTGAAATGGAAACGAGTAATCCAGACATGGTATTTGTTACCTGAATGTGTTTTTAAAGTTATTTCTGAAATACTGTGTTCTATTTAATTCTGTTTTACCAGCTGTTTTAGAGTTTAGACTTTGAAAAAAAATGGGATTATGAGTGGTGTCTTCCAAAAGAGTAATGTTGCAAGTGGAAGATTCCTTCGTCATGAAGACAGCTGCAATGGAGAGGATGCCCTAGAGCTTGTGCCTCCCAGTGGTGTAAAGGAAGAAGACACTGTATTGTGTTTTCTGTTTGTGATGTCTTCTCCCTCATTAACACCACCAAACAGATAACTTGACACCATCAGAACCAATACCTGGGTTTATGTGGATGTCTGTTTCATACAAGCTCAGTCAAATGATCCTTTCCTGTTGTACAGCCTATTAAATGCTCATCTGCTGTTAGGTGATTTTTCACCTTACCTGTCTAGTTGAAATGGTGATTTGAGTAGAGGGAAGATTATCTTGGCAGTGCAGTCTTGCAATTTCCTGAGTTCCCTGACAAAATCATGTGCCATCAACTTCCTTGGTGGCAAAGGGTCAGAGGCACAGAAGTTAAAAGGTTGTTGAAAGTCTCATTTCTATGTCATGAATCACAGATTTGTGTTACTAGGAGAAATCCCAGTGTTATTGCAGGGGGAAGAAAATGAAAAAGCATTTTGTAGTAGGCTCCAGTAGTAGTGATCTCTTCTAAAATTATGTATTTTATGAGAAAATGCAAAAAATACATCCACAGTAAATTTTCATTGAAAGCTTTTAATGCAGCACTTAAACACTCAAGGCTGGGTGCCCTTTCTCCTCTTCAGTTACACGGTTTGGATAAATTATAAGCAGATATAGTTTTCTAATTAAACTTATATGCATCATAAGGCAGATGCCTTGTATTATGAATAGACTGTAAAGAATAAATGTTTTCGTTTAAGCAGTGTCATTGCATATAAAGTCATAGAGAAGGTTTATGAACAAAAAACCCCCTTATATACCAGTGAACAGAATTGTGATCTCACAGGCTGTGAGGCTATTTTGCTGTATTACGGTGGCTCTGGTCCCGCAGCATGTGTCTGCTGTGAGCAACATTTCTGCAGCGCTCTGAGCCCTCCCAAATCTGTCATAGTTGAAAGTGGTACAACTTCAACATTAGGATCTAAAAGTCTGTGTAGATTCCCTGATACTTACTTTAGAAGAGAATGAAGTAATCAACAAAAATGAACCATATTGAAGGTAGATGTGTCCTGTGTTGACAACACCAGTAGCAATCCACATCTTAATTAGTTTTTTTTAACAAAACTGGATTTTCATGTCACTCTTATTTTCCTAACAAACCATCTTATCCCATGAGTTGCTTTTCTTTGCAAACCAGGAATTATCAGTACTTGTGACTGCTCAGATACCACTCTTGCTTCAGACATTTCTTGACATGTTCAGAAAAGAATCTGATGCAAGTAATGCACCAGCAACTGGGAGGGGTTAAGTATGGGTGGGAGTAACAGTGGAAACTCAGCCCACAGCATATCACTGGGCCCTTGCCCGGTTTGGGCACAGGAGCTGATAGGAACTGCTTCCCTGTTTCTGGAGTTGAAGGTGCTGTATGACAAGCAGTGGGCTGGGTAGAACCTGCACAGGGCATTCACCACCCTCTGTCCATGCTTCACTGTTGCATCCTGTTAAGCTACTCAAACTTGCATTTTCTCTGCATAGACATACGTTTTTGAGCATTTTCTATCAAGAACCCACCAGCTCTGTTTGGGTGAAAAGTGTGCTGTAATTTTCCAGGCCAGCAGTAAAAGACCTCTTTGAAGAGGACTTCTGCAGATGGCCAAAGGGAGGGAAGAGAGGGGCATTTCACAGCTGAATTACCCTGTGGCTGACTATTCTAATGCTTTTTAGACCTAATTGTCTTTAAGGTGCCTCAGTCCTAATATGAGCATTATTTACTCTTTGAAATATAAAGAAAAGAAATTAATTTCATGGCTATAAAAGTTGGAAATAACAACCAGAATTTGAACTTGCACCCAGCATCCCCCTTCTTGGTTTTATTTGACAGCTTAAAAGAAGCAAGTACATGCTGTTGCATTCCAACAACATTTATCTCCAGAGCTGTAATCAATGCTTGCTTTGTTATGTTGATCATGTTGTATACCAGGTAGTCCTAAAAGCATCTGAAATCCGTGAGCTGTCTTTGGCATTGTATATCTCATTTTTCTTTTCTGTCTTTCCAATTTGCTAAGTTTGCTGGAAATTTCATATAAAGACATGAACAATTCATGCATGCAGAACATATCGACTTCTGTTTTTCACTAACATTCATTGACCTTTTAGGTCAATAAATTTTGAAGTTGACTTAAGAAGTCAATATGCCTGATTTTAATTTAGATTAAGTTTTAGTCTGATTCAGCACTCCGCTTCCCTTTTTACAAATAATTTTTTTTTTTTAAAGCTTGTAGGAATTTATTATTAAAATGTATGTCAGCTAAGAACTTTTTCCTGTAGTTCTGGGAATCCCTGTCTGGAACATAACTTTTTGCTGTATTCCTAATGCACCAGTTGGAAGTGATGTTCCAGCCTCCCAGTGTATACTCTGTCCCTCTCAACTGCACCAACATCAATTGTAGAAAATGATACAGATAATTAAACAAAACCGTGTGAATTTCAGGAGCAAATGTTTTCCATCACATTGGAATTTCACCTTACATGAGCAAATTTTACTTAAATTACATTTCCTTCTGACATTATTAATTCTACAAAGGAAGCTTTGTGTAATATTAATTACAGTTACCAATTATATTATTTCATCTTTTCTTTTCATTGAAGCTTTAATGAAAATCCATCAAGTGAAGGACATGATTATCATAATGATTTTTAAAATCCACCTCAACTGCCTTACCACACACACAAAAAATGTTAATAGCATTGAAAGTGCATGTGAGTGCATGCGCATGAGAGTGTAGTTGTCAAAATTTGGTGCACAATACATCTGTCAGTACAAAGGAAGGGAGCATTTCCTCTGTTGCATTTTTGGTTTGCTGCCATGGGTATTTCCTTTGATTAAGTAATTTGGCTTGCACATTCTTCTGGAAATCCATACAGTGGTATTAACTTAAAATTTTTGTGATTTTTCAATCTATCTGGTTCTTTCAAATGACATTACTACTGGGGAAAAGATACTCTGTCATTTTAAGTAGCTGTAGTTTGCTCTTACGGAATTTTGACCAAACAGTATGATCAGCTGTCACAGCGTTACCTTAACTTCACTTTACTATCATTGACAAAAAGAGCATAATTTTTTTTCAGTAAGGGAAAAAGCGATCAGAGAAATTATCAAACGGTATTTCAAACTTCAGCAGTGAAGTAATAGGAGAAACAATGGTTTACTCTGCGAAAATATAAGTCACTCTAAGATAGCATCTGATAGCTGGCAGATTCTAATTTTAAAGTTGGAACTTCAACAGCTCATAAATCTAGGTATCATCTAACACATTTGGAGTACTAATTTGATTATTTAATAAAGGAAAACACTATAAATCACAATAAAATATCTTTGAGGAAGGATCTGTAGTGTGTGTCAAGACAACATTCTGCGCTGATTTTAAGTGTTAATACTTGCTTTTAGCATTGGCTTTCTGGATCTGATTTAGGCTGTAGAGCCAATCCTCTTCATTTTGAATTAAATCCCATGTATGTTTGTCTTTGCATTTAATGAGTACAGCCAGCTCCTATTTCTGCTCATGTAACCCTGGGTATTTTGTTTAGGGATTTGGAAATAAGGATAGAAAAACTGTGTTGCGCATGTGATGGCTCTGTAAGCACTTGTACCTTCCCATTAATAGCTGCCATGCTCTTGAAAATCACCACTATATTTGCACAATGTGTTATTGTGCATAGGCCACAAAACTGCTGTCACATCCCTTGCTGATCCATGGTAATACTTCAAGTATCTGCACGTTTGCTTTGACCTGCCCCTTCTTTGCTTGGTATTGGCATTGCTTTGTATTGTATTTGTGCAATGTATTGGCACATGGTTGCTTTCAGCACTGAGTAATTTCCTTTTACATCTTCCATTTTGAATGTATATGGTTGACTAGTTATTCTTTCTATGGTATTGTTCCTTTTCACTTTCTGTTTGAAACTGCATGATAACTAGAACTGAGAAACAATCTTCAAAGGGAATCCATGTTATTATGAGAAATGCTACAGATTTTCCTTTTTTTACTTCTAGGCATTGATTTTAAAGTAAAGCCAGTAATGTTTAATGATACAAGAGTGAAACTTCAAATATGGTAAGTTTTAATTAGTATCACAAAAGAAAGCCAACTAAATTGCATTATGACAGGAAAAATCTCATCTACTTTTAATTGTGTGTCTTCATAATGTGCAGGTGCTCCTACTAGGTCATTTTAAAATTTGAATTTAGCCTAGTAGAGTATATTTTTTTCAGCAACTAATGTAAGTTAAAAAGAGAGTTCTCACTGGGTTGCTTTAACAATAAAACTTGCAGCATATAAACAAATGCAGATCTGTGATCCATATGAAGTATATTTAGTTGTATAGGAACATGGAGGAAAGTGACAAAGCAAGAGGATGTTACATTTCATTACCCATCGAATGTATGTTCAAAAGGGTCACCAGGAGAAATTACTTTTGATAAGATGAATCTTTGGGAATGTACACAATTTTTTGGTTTGGAAGTTTTTCTAAAGGGTATGTAGGGCTTATGACAGCTGGCTCTCCAGGCGTCTAATAGAGAAGATTATCTCTATTTACCACTATTTAACTTCTCAAGGAGTAAATCCATACATGAATTATCTGAGCGGTGTTGGATCTGCAGTTATTCCATCTCAGGCTTTAATACAAAAGTATTAGAGGGTTGTTTACATCTTTCTTAAGGCGTAATTTGTAGAATCATAGAATATGCTGAGTTGGAAGGGACCCCTCAGGATCATTGAGTCTGACTTCTGGCCCTGCACAGGACACACCAAGAGTCACACCATGTGCCTGAGAGCATTGTCCAAACGCTTCTTGAACTCTGTCAGGCTCTGCTGTGACCACTTCCCTGAGGAACCTGTTCCAGTGCCCAGCCACCCTCTGGGTGAAGAACCTTTTCCTGATACCCAACCTACCCGCCCCCGACTCAGCTTCACACCATGTCCTCAAGCCCTGTCACTGGTCTTGAGAGTGAAGAGATCAGTGTCTGTCCCTCTGATTCCACTTGTGAAGAAGTTGTAGACTGCAGTGAGGTCTCCCTTCAGCCTTCTCTTCTCCAGGCTGAATAAACCAAGTGATCTCAGTCACTCCTTGTATGGCTTCCCCTGTTCTCATGGCCCTCCTTTGAATGGTCTCTAAGAGCCTAATGTTTTTTTCATATTCTGGCACCCAAAACTGCCCCCAGCACTTGAGGTGAGGACGCCCCAGTGCAGAGCAGAGCAGGGCAATCGCCTCCCTTGCCCGGCTGGCGATGCT
>VZRQ01003973.1:315316-341652 GCA_013397975.1 Machaerirhynchus nigripectus | reverse complement strand
TGTGAGAGACAGTGTCAAAAGCTTTGCTTTTGAAGTCCAAAAAGATCACATCTACTGGCTTTCCTAGATCTGCTAGGTGGATTACCATGTTACAGAAGGAAGTCAGGTTCAACAAGCAGGACTTTGCACTCATGAAGCTGTGCCGGCTGTGACCAATGAGTGTGTTGTCCTCCGGGTGTTTTTCACTACCTCCCAGAATAATATTGTTCATTATTTTACTGGGCATGAAGCGAGACTGACAGGTCTGTAGTTTGCAGGGTCTTGCCCTTCCTGAAAATTGTGACAACTTTACCCAGCTTCCAGTCAGCTGGGACCTCTCCGGACTCCCAAGACTGCTCGAAAACAGAGAGAGGCTTTGCGATGACATCAGCCAGCTTTTTGAGAATTCTCAGATGAATCCTAATAGTCCTCATAGGTTTGTAGGAATCCAGCTGGAGAAGCAAATCCCACACAATTTCAGGGTCAGCTGGGAGTTGGTCATTCTCACAGTCGTGGTCCTCCAGCTCAGGGCACTGAGACCCCCTTGGTCTGTCCTCCATGTTGAAGACGGAGGCAAAGAATTTGTTGAACACCTCTGTCTTGACCGTGTCCCTGTTGGTGAGGTGACCATCCTCATCCTCTAACAGGCTGATGTTATTTCTACACTGCCTTTTGCCATTCATGTATTGGAGAAAACTTTTTATTGTCTCCCGTGTTTCTGGCAGCTTCAACTCCAGTGTAGCTTTGGCCACACAAATTTTCTTCCTACAGTGGCAAACAGCATCTCTGTATTCTTCCCATGTCACTTGACCTTGCTTCCCCTGGGCATGCACCTTCCTTATTTATCTTAATTCCCATCAGGTTTCACTTATGCCAGTGATGTCAAGTCTCTGGGACTGGGCCAAAGCTTGGAGCGTGTCTCATTTGTTCTCTTGCTTGGTGTATTAGTGTAGAAACATTTCAGGTGGGGTACTTTGTAGACAACATCTCCTGAAGCAGATTGAAGGATCCCATACGCGTTCGTTTCCTAAAGTTGTGGCATTATGTGTAGGAATCTATATTTTGTGTCCGTATTTTACGGCTGTTTCCCAAAACCTGTCTTCCATCTAAACCAGGTTGCTGTTTGTGTCACAGTTTACAAAGGGGTTGTCAGAATATAGGGATGTCATCTGACATCTGATTTTTTTTATCACCTGAGTTATTTATATAAAGAAGAAATGGTAGGCTTGGCATTACTCTCAGATTTCAGCCACTGGCTTAGCTTCCCTAGTAGGGCTGTATTATTAAAAATAAATTTCCAGTGTATTTCTTTTACTGCTATGTCTGGCACCCACGTTTTCTCTCATCTGTATTTTTTCTTGTTCCTTTTGTGTTAGAGTACGTCATCTAAAATTTGGACAATACTCCCTAAAGTAAAGTAATCTTTCTTGGGGATTCTGCAGTTTGATCATCTCTTTTTTGTTTGTTTGTGTGTGTGTGATTTGTTACAATTTCTTTCAGGGATACTGCTGGCCAGGAACGATTCCATACACTTAGTACCAGCTATTTCCGTGGTGCACAAGGCTTTGTTCTCGTATATGACATCACAAATCTGAAGAGTTTTCAAAGTATAACAATCTGGATGAACGACATATATGAGGTAAATATATCTGTCAGTGGTTGATCTCTTAATGAAGGTAATTAATTTGTCATTTTAAATGACTGCATGAGATGTATTCTTGTTCCTGTATGTTTGTAACCAGAGTTTCTTGCATTTAACTCAGCATACAGTATGATAGAAGAATGACTGTCATCTTAAACTGGAACATGGTGTTTATTTAGACAAGCCCCTGGTGATGGAGGAATGTTTTCTGAGGTACTTCTAAAACACAGCTTCCAATCCAGCTTTGTGCATGCTGAGTTGTGCTCTTGTCACTGCTGTGGCTGTGCATAGATCAATCTCCATGAGCTCATCCTCGGATTTTAATTAGATTCCATATCAAAATTCCATATCACAGCCAATGATTTCCCTTTCCTAATTTCATTACTTCAGTGTAGTTAGCTCATCCCAAGATCAAAGGAATTAAACATCCTCTTTGTCCTTGCTGGATAGTCCTTGAGAAGATAGTTTCAAGAGGGAGGAAGTGGGGTGGGAAGCTGTTTGGTTAGCTCAGCTGCTCATGGTGCTGCAGCCAGAAATACGTGCTTTCATGTGACATAGGAAGTGATTCACCAGCACATGGCTGCCAGATGGGGTACGTGTTCCCACTGGAAGCTTGGAGCTTGTCAGAGTCCTCCGTGATTCACTCTGACTTCCTAATGTGGTAGGAAACTAAGACAGCAAAAGAAGTTTGGTGGTTTTTCTGCTCTATCCATGAGTTTAAGAGGCTCATAGAAAGGTCTGACACTGGAGCTGGAGCAAGGTAAACTGGTAGGAGTAGGAAGGCCAGAAGAAGAATGTGTGGGAACAATGTGAAGGGAGGGAGGAGTGGGCAAGCCCTTAGACATGAGATCATTCAGCTGTCTGTAAGCCTGTATTCCAAGTCTTTTTTGGTAGGTCTCTCTTAGTGTCTTCTCTATTAGACAGAGGGAAGGCGGTTTTAGAATAGAATAGTTCAGCTGCAAGGGACCTTCAGTGATCATCTAGTCCAGCTGCCTGACCACTTAAGCACTGACCAAAAGTTAAATTATGTTATTAAGAGCATTGTCCAGATACCTCTTAATTGGGCTGGAGGAACTGACTATCTCCTTAGGAAGCCTGTTCCAGTGTTTGACCACCTGCTCAATAAAGAAATGCTTCCCAGTGTCCAGTCGGAACCTCCCTGGCACTTTGAGCTGTTCCCATGTGTCCTGTCTCTTGATACCGGGGAAAAGAGGTCAGTACCATTCTCTCTACTGTCCCTCCTCAGGAGGCTGTGGGGAGCAGTGAGGTTGCCCCTCAGCAGTAGCACGGCAGTTTGTAGTTAGCATGCTTGTGGAAGTTAGTGTAGGAATCCAAACAAGGAAGTGCTCTTTGTTGATTAAAATCAAGTAAACCTTAGGGCAGGTTTTTTAATACTCTTGTGATTTAGTGGGAATATGACGTGATGGATGGGAGTGTTCATCTTGGGAAAGGGGGATTGAAATAAAACCATCAAATGCATTATTTTCTCTCTTCACAGCTTCAGTGTACAGCTGAATTAATGAACTACACATGATCATATATCCAGTAATATATACATGGGATATCTTATACCATTGGTAAAACATTACATTCACAGTATATCATTATTAAAATCATTACTCTGGTGACCTAGTACATCATTATTCTTGACCTTAGAGTTGTCTTAAAAGTCTTAGTGGCAACAGAGCCTAGCTTCAGTAACATGTTACAAAGGAGATTCGACAACACAATGTTCTTACTGGCTTGTATGCGTACACTTTAACACATCTGTTTTATTATTTTCTTAAGCAAAGCATGTGCCCTTCTTCTGTTGGCCACACAAAAGTCACAGCTAGATATGCCACTGGTTGTACAGTTTCATGGTTAACAAAGATTTAGCTCAGCAAACAGGATGATAGCAGGTTTACTGTTACCTGAAACTGAAAATGTAGTTTATCTGCATATATCCATTTATATCTGTCTGTCTATCTATCTATCTATCTATCTATCTATCTATCTAATCCATCTATCTATCCATCTATCTAAATCTCGACATAAAATACTGGTCTGTCTTCATATTGGCTCCAAAAGGGTCATTTTGTCCTGTTGTCATTAATTAAATCAACAGGGTGATTGATTCAGTGGGCTACAATGCACAACCAGAAACAGCAAGAAGGTGTCAGGGCTGTATGGCTAGAGTGGAGGGAAAGATGGGACTAACTTCTGTGGCCACCATGCAGGCTCAGATCTGCTTTAGTCAGTCAGAAAATGACACCTGCACAAGCCTGCTCTCTGTTTGTGACATTTAAAAGCTTTCATGTAAATGTACTCAAGCTAGTAATACTTAGACTGTTTAATCTTAACCCCTGAAGGTACTTTGTTAGTTTAAATTTTAAAAAACGGAAAAATACTCAATCTAAAACAATTTCTAGGAATGTAAATTGCATGATTGATTGTACCAATCTCAAAACTAGCAATTAGTGTTGTAATAGAGCTAGATAGTAATAAAAAATTTAATTTAGTCCTAGTGGGATATCAATTTCTGAAGTGTCTTGGTGAAAATATATGGGGCCATTCATTGCAAAAGAAATGTTTTTAAGCAATAACTGTTAAAACACAGGGCATTTCATGAAAATTAATTACTTCCTGGAGGTCGGTGACATTCCTTGCATTTGCTTTGGTCTGTGAATGCAAACCAGTATTTAATTCCCCACAAATGCCCAGAATCAAAGTGACTGTTGCTACAGCACCATTTAAAATATGCAACCATAGAAAAAATAAGTAAGTTTTTAAAAGGGAGGCAGAGAGAATACAAGTTTTACTAAATACTAGACTAATAGGTAATGTAAGGCTTGCACCTGAACCAGTCAAACAGGAATTTTGAGGCAATTCAGTTATTACATTATGCTCTCATTTTTTGGTTCTTTGCACATAAAGATTTTAAACAGAAAGTTTTTTAAAAATCTGTTCAGTGTGCTGAACCATTTTTGCAACAGTTGAAAATAACAATCCAAGCAATTTAACATTCTTAAAAAGTCCCATTGATTTTACAAAAACTGGCCAGTCAGTGCAATTACAATCAGATTACCAGTAATGGTCTCATTATATTTCAGTTACTTTAAGTGTGGAATACAGTAGCTTTACTATTAAAAATTAATTATTGTCCAAGGAAGTTCAAGACACAGATATGCTGTCATATTTGTATTGCTGTAAAATTTAAATTCAGAACTAAAGGAAACTAAGTAACATGACTGTATTTTTTAGAAGCTTGCTAGAAAAATATACTCACTCACAGATTAATATCTTAGGACATTATTGTCAAGTCCAGTATAGGGATATTGGATTTGTCATGCATTCATTAAGAGCATGATAATTGCAGGAAGATAACTTTAGAACCTGAAACCATTCTTTATTTGTAGAATTGCAGGTTATGTCCAATTTATTAAAGTGTTCCTCTTGTCTGCTGACATGGCTTTTAGCTACTGTATGCACCTGTTCTGAAAGGCTGATGCTGTTTGGCCTTTGAAAATTAAATACAAGCAGCCATGTAACAAATCCATTTGCAGAAAACAGTTATTCCAGGAGATTTTGAACAAGATTCCAGCTAACACTGGCAAAAAGTTCCTCACAATAGAGTGTTCAAGTGCTCAAAAAGGTGCCCAGAGAGGATCACTTAAAGGAGTCACTTCAAAGTCCCTTCAACAGCACCTTGAACAACCTGACCTGATTTTGAAGTTTGGCCATCTTTGAGCAGGGGATTAGACCAGCTGACTTCCAGAAGTCCTTGCCAACCTGAATCACTCCATTATTCACACGTGGCATCTGGGTCTTCAGAAATTGTTGACATAGATGGTTGGTCCTAGTTTACTTCCAAATACCTTGGAAGTGAGCTATTAAACTGGTTTTAATAGTTTTAGTCTCCTGGTGTGGCCATGAAGGTGGCATCCTAATAATTCTCTCTATGCTGGAAATTTCCTGCCATCACAGAATTTTCTGCATGGAGAAGATAATTTTCTTTTCTTATGCAAGTCTTGGTGTCAGTAGTTTAGTGTTTTTGGAGTACATTAACCTTCTATTTGTCCTCCCTGAAGAAGTGACCCCTCAACCAGGACATGAACTGTATGGATTGTTGAGCTGCTGACATTTCTGCATAATGCCCTTTTTTTTGTTTTGGTTCTTCTGGTGCATTTGGGAGACTGGACTGTCTTTCAGTGTTTCTGCATCATACTTAAATAAAAGCAGCATAACAAACTGCTTCACAAATGTAAATTAGTTTGACTTGAAACTCTTCTGAGTTTTTCTTCCTCAGATGGGAAAGCTTGATGTCAAAAGATCAAATTGTCCCAATTCATAGATAGGTTTGTTGTTATGGCTCTGATTAGAACTTAAAATTCTTGTTCTTGCCATTTTACTAAATGGGTTTATCTGTAGTCCTAGGTTGGTTTTGGGATAAATTGTTTTATATCTACTGCCTTCTAAATTTGCTAATAGACAAATGAATTTTATCATTCATTTATTTCCACTAAAGTCCTGGAAACCAGGCATTTGTAACTGAGGTCATAAGGTGGCACTTAGAAAAATATGTGGATAGAGACATGTGTGGCAGCCCCCATATGAAAACTGCCCATGTGATGCTTTCGAAGAGACTCTGAGGACAATCTATTCCTAACAAACTGCTCTTCAGTATTACAAAGGATAGGTTTCTAGTGTCGTTGTCTAGTGAGTAAGAGGAAGAAGCTTCCCAGTTTTATGGCCTTCTCCAGCTCTGCCTTCATCTTAATATTTGACCATGTACATCTTCTTCAAATGTGAAAAACTATATTAATGCTACATTTCTTCCTCAAATACAGTCTATTTAGGTATTCCCATCGTGTATTTATCAGGTATGCATTCTCAGTGTCACTGTTTGGACCTACAAACAAACTTCTGTTTCCTTTTCAAACTGTAATTAATGAGTATCAAAATCGTGCAGCCCTTCACAACTACACCCTGGAGGTGTGGTGAAAGGACAAGATGGTGTTCTGGATGATGTATCCCTGGATAGATAGCCTTATACAGGGGTTCTGGGTGAGCTCATAATCATCATGGTCAGTTTGCTGCAGGGGAGACGTAGGTCATTTGTGGTAGATCTGTGCTCACTATTTAAGAAGTGAAGGGATAGTTTCTTCCAATAACCTGTAAGTACAGATATGGTGTAGTTTTCTTATAGAAAAAGTGTCTGCTACTTTTTATACTCACATAAATTCACAGCACTTCTTGAAAATAAAAACTGCAGGAAAAAACCAACCTAACATTAGAAAAAAAAACCCAAACAGATTACATACAAAAGGGATGAGGAAGATATTTTCACTTTTGCATTTTTGATTTCTGTTAATAGCCTCATAGTCAGGCTGTGTATTTCCCTGGCTGGGTGGACATTAAACAGTGGGGTGAAGTGTACAGCTGGGTGGCCCCTATCAGTAGTGTGCTACAGAGACTTTGGTCCTGTGATGTGAGTGTCCAGTGTTCCGAGTCCAGGATGTGGCACCGCTGAGTTTGAGGCTCTGCTGCTGCTCCCTCCTGTGGCCACTGCTCAGAGCAGCCTGGCTCCTGCTGCTGCCAGATCCAGCTGCCTGGGAACCCAGTGGAAGAAAAACCCTTCCTCCAAAACCTGGGCGCTCCAAGCTGTGCCAAACACTTCAGAAAACTTGGTCAGTCTCAGTAAATCTCTTGGCTCCATTTTTTTCAGAGAAATGTAGTGATGATGTCTTCCTTTTCAAAATAAAATAATGTAGGTAATCTCCAGGTTCAGATTATACTTATTTTAACCTTCAGTAAAATGTGAACTTTGAAATGTTAAAACCCAAAGAAAAATTGAGAGAGTGAACCAAAACCTGGCATTTTTGAGATGCCAGAGCAAAACTTTATCTGAAAAAAAAAAAAAAAAGTCTTGCCTTGGTGAAATTGATGAAATTTTTAATAGTGCTTCTCGATAATATGGGGGGAAAAATGTTTCCTGAGTCTATGAGCTTACTCAGTGCTGACTTGCATAATAGGATTTTGACAACTGTAAAATAACCATCATCTTTTTCGCTATAGATTTTGCATTTGGAAAGCTTATTCCTGAGCTATGAATAACTGAGTATGAAAATATACAGCGAGCTTTTGGAAGCACTGAAAAGCCATATTTTTGGCCAGTTCAAATCAGTGTACCCGTGCAGCTTTTATGCCAGCTGAGCACATGGTCAAGCTTCTGCCTAGTCGTATTGACTTAAATTTTTAAGACTTCATATATAATCAGTTTTCAGAATTTAAAATGGACATCATTTTGACTTACAATCTTCAGTTTTCTAAATGCAAGAAATGGCAAGATACCATCTTTAAAAAAGGAGAACTGTAAGTGCTTTGGTGGAGGATCCAGACAAAGTGAAAATACATTAATACATTACACTGATGTAGAAATGCTAGTTCATTTGCAGAAGTAAATACTTCGTGATTGGTAGTACTAATAAATACTTGCTGAAAGTCCTGGTACCTCAAACCTCATTTAAATTTTGTTATAGTTTAAAGCTATTTAGAAAAAACATTGCTACTTTAAAGATTTGTGCTGTTTATACAGAAATTAATTTACAGAATTAATTCAGTGGCTTTGTACATGCAGTATGAAAGTATTTCCCTCTAAACTTTAACTTCAGAGTGAAGTCAAATGTCACTCGTAAAACCTTCATCAACCTTCAGTCTTCTTCCGAATTAAAAGTTGATTATATAACGAGATTTAATTGTCTGTTTACCCTATTTTGGGACTGATGTATGTGATTTTATGTAGAAGAGCCACTGATCTTAATGAGTGAAGCTTCAATGCATTCTGAAACAGCCAACATTTTGGTCTATTAATCCAGGTTAGATGAATTCATTATTTTAGGCTTGTACTTCGTACTCTTAGGAAGTTTGCTTCGTTTTAATACTACATTATCCTGAACATAAAGTGTGCGTATGAAATAGGTCTAGCTGACTCCAAGAGGAGAATGGATTAAAACAAAGAAATAGTGTTCCTTAATATTAAATTGTGCCTACTGATGAAGTCTTCAAATTTTTGTAAAAGTAGAAATAGACTAAAAATAGTGTTCTTTCATCCTTTAATGAATAGAGGTTTTTTTCTGTATGGTTGTGATGGATTTTGTCTTACGGCAAAGTTACAAAAGTTAAGGATTTGACAGAGATCAGAGATTTCGTCAAAGTCCCCGTAGAGAGATCTGCAGCCTGAGACCAGGCTTTTTGAGTCACCAGGGAAGCTGTGGGAGCATGTACTTCCAAAATAAAAGCCATGGCATCAGACTACGTTAGCTTCTATTGTTTGTAGATTGAGACCCTCAGTTTCCTCCATTTAAGCACCAAAAGGGGTTTTAAATATTATGATTTTCACAACGAATGTCAGTTTTCAAATTCCACATGCTGTTGCAGAACTATTCCCATTCCTTGTCATTATTCCAGTCACATATAGTTACAATGACTTATCTTAAAATAACACTGATGTAAAAAACCCAGGGCATTTCACAGTCATCATGCATGTGAGTGGATTAGAGGAATAGAGATGGAGACAAGGTCAAAAAGGTACATTTTTCTTCCTTTTGGAATCAATGAGGTTTTTAAATTTTACTTCATCAAAAATCTATTGCCTTCTTCCTAGTGTCTTGGAATAATCAGACTTTTATGTTGAGTTTGAACACTTTGAAAGTAATTTTACTGTCTCTGTGCAAAAGTGAAGCACAGAGAGGTGCTCTTTCAGGTGCAGCAAATTCCTTCCCTTTTACTTGTGAGTGCTGGATGTAGACCAGAGTCATATGCTAATCCATGAATCTCTTACTTTAAGGAGGGCAGTGTCTGTGAATTCAGAGCATTTCCAGTCACTTTAAAGCCTCAAGATGGAGCATTCATCAGAAGATGGTGCCCATGCACCATATACTTTATATCTTACGAACGAGGTTGGAAATTATACGTGGCACTTCTAAGTAGCTTTTTTCTGCTCTTTGCAATCTTGCTGTTTTCCTCCAAATCCCAGTAACTGGTGGAAAACATTTGCACATATGAAGGTCACGGCAGAATTTGGCCTTTACTTTCAAGAAAATGGAGCGCTGAAGGTTAGTGTGAGCTGAAGGTGAAGGGTTTTTGTTGTTTGCTTTTTTCTTACTTGACACTTATTAATGCTGGTTCTCTTTTAGAAAGCAGGTGATGAAGTGGACGTAATACTGTTGGGCAACAAGTGTGATAAGGAGTCAGAACGGGTAGTTCCAAAACAGAAAGGAGAAAAGGTATCTTTGGTACTTTCTTTGGGTCCTCCTGAGTTTCTTAGTATGTGACTGTGAGCTGTTAAACTGAAAATGGTAAAAAGCTCCTGAATTCCAAAAATTCTGCTGGGACTTGCTCTAGAAGAACAGTTGTGGAGTTCTGGAATGTTAGAAATACATTAAGTAATTCCTCGCTGCTCTCTTTAGAATACTGATCTTTTAAAGGTTAAAATGTGCTTTAAAAGTTTTAGGTGCTACAATAGAAATCTTATATTGAGTCTTCATTTTCAGATTACTGTTGTAATGTGGACTATTAAAATGTAATACATTCTACATAATTTTTCTGATACCACCCATCACTGATATTTTTGCTACAGTCTGACTATAAAGAACTATTCTGGCAGCCTGTGCAAAGTGATATGCATTGTCTGTGAGTGGCCCTAAATAAGACTGGACAGATTCTGAACATCCAGCTCCCCATAACTGTGTATGTGATGCGTAGCTGAGAATACAGTAGAGTTTATAGCTGCTGACCATGGGTAGGGGAAGAATTTACTAAGTGGGCAGTGCTTTTCTAAAGGGAAAGGCAAATGTCTCTCACTGAGAGCTAGTGAGGAAATTCAGAAGCCATGCTATGACAGAAGAAATTGGGATAATAACTAAATATTGCAGGAGAGCGTGTCCTATATACCAGTAAACTTCGCTACTGCAAACTGTATGCATCTGTTCTCTGGAACTTGGAATTAGCCCTCCTGTTATGCTTTCAGGTATGGTGAGTCAGGCAGGATGTCTCATGTTTAAAGAAAAACACACTGGTAGCTTCTTGCCAATTATATAATCCCAGATTAGGGAACTTTAAAAAAATAATACCACCTTTTGGACAGCATTTCACTCCTGAAAGTTCATGGTTCATATGCAAGATGCTTTCAATGTTAATGTACCGTATCTGTGTACAAGGAATAAGGTTGCTGAAAAATACATGTATTCTTGCACAAAGGATGCACTGTCAGAAACCTAGAGAGTCACTGGATGCGTGTGCACAAGAGGGCAGTAGTAGGGTTTTGCATAGGGTGTTAACCATGACATTTTCTGACTTCTGGGTTCTTAACCATGCAGCCAAAATTCCTCTTAATGTAATAATTTTTTTTTCAGAATCAAATCATTACCTCCTCCCTAGTGAGTCTGCTGTCTAGATTTCCGCTGTGTTTATCTGAAAAGCAACTCTTGTGTTATACTATTTCTTCTTTTAATATGATTTACAAGTGCTAAAGGATCTGACTGAGTGTGCTGGAAGAGGATTCCATTAGCTGAGAGACAGTAATTGTCCTCTTGCTCTAAAGAAGAAAATATCCTTATTAAGACGGGAAAACAGTTTGACTCTAACTTTCACGAATAATAATTCATAGTAATGTATTTTATATTACCCTGATTGTATGAGCTTTAAGTATTGTTCTGTTCAGTTTCTTGCACAGAGGAACCCTAGATTCCCTGGGAATCTCATCATCTATACTGGTATTTCTCTAAAAATCTGTTATAACTGAGTGGATGTCATATATAATTTAATTTCAGTTTAATGCAGTGAAAATATTTTGTTGTTTCGTTTTGTACAAAATCATGTAATAATTCATGTTGTACAAACTTATGTAATTTTGATCACTCCAAAATTGAGATATTTGATCTTAACACTATGAAGTTTAATTTTCTTGTATTAATTGCTTCTTATTCACTTTGACTAAAGTTTTAACTCAACCTTCTTGGGGGTCCTCCGTTCACCCCCCAGTATCATTATCTTTTTTGTTGAAAGATAAAAATGTTGAAGGTTATATGACTTGGTAGAATGTGGCTGTTTTTCTCCTATCAAATCTCTCTAACAGAAAAAGCCAAGTAAAATTTTCTTCCTTTTTTTTTGCTTTTGCTGTCTTCATGGCTGAAGCTGATTTATCATTTCAAAGCTGATTTTTCACATATAATACAACTCTGCTCAGTTTTCGAATATTTCACACATATCTGTCTGATTCAACACTGGTATGAAATCATACCAGCACTTCGCTACGAAGTAGTATTAGCATTACTTATTTTATTGTTGTAGGTAAGATACAAGCTTATTTCACACAAGTTCTCCAAACTGTAATCAAGTATATTATAAAATGTCATGGTCCAGTAGCATAATTCCCACAGGTTTGTAGATGTGTTTAGGTATTTTATTCATGGATCTATCCAAGATGCTCCCAAAGGGAAAAAAAATTAGTTCTTTGAATGCGTCTATTGTCTTTAGGAGAGGGAGTAGCCAAATATTTGTTCATACTTTCGACTGCTTTACCAGTGGATCAGTGGGGGTTTTTCAATTGAGCTATATTTTTGGAGGACTTGCTTGCCACAGAATTTAGCAGTATGCAGGGTAAAGTGAAAACATTAACACACTGATCTTCTTTGACCAATATTGTGCACATATAGAGAAAATGGGGGTGCATTGATAGATGTAGTAGGCAATGTAGTAACATGATAAAGAGAAGGCTGAAGTACTCAAGGGTTTTTTTTGTTTGATTTGATTTGACTTTTCTTTTCTTTGGTCTTCACAAATAGAGCTTGCTCCCAGGCCTCTGCAGGTACTGTCATGGTTTGGGAAGGAGCAGGTCAACCAGCAGTGGGAAAGCTTTGGATTAGAAATTGCTTAGGAAAGTTGGATGTGCCTGTAGACATGATGAAGTTTACCCAATTGTGCTGAAAGAGCTGATCATTGTGATTTGAGCCACTGTCAGTTAACTCTGAAAAGTCATGGTGGTTGGGAGAGATCCCTTTTGAGTAGAAAGATTCCAGCATGTTCTGTATGTTTTAAAAAAAGCAAGGAGGAAGGTTCAGGGAAATATAGGCTGTCAGCCTTGCCTCAGTTACATTGTTTTCATTGGTGATCTGGCTGGTGATGGAGATTTACAAGTGACATGAGATTAACGGGTGTGACTGGCACACCACGTGGGAGAATACCAATTCTGTGGGACCTTGATAAACTTGGGAACTGGGCCAGCAGGAACATCATGAAGTTCATGAAGTGCATTTGCACCTGTGATGGAATAATCCATGAGTCACTGCCGTGCTACGAAAGACTGATGAGTTACAATGAACACCAGCTTGAATATAACGCAGCAGTGTTCCCTTATGTCTTAAAAGGTGCTGGGCTATATTAGAAGGATAACGGATGGTAGATCTGGGGAGATTATTACCCCCCTTGCTTAGTGCTGGCAAGGCCACATGGGACATTGTATCTAGCTTTGGCTGTCCCATTTGAAGAAGGGTGTTGAGAATCTGCAGCTGGTCCAGCAGACAGGCACAAAGGTGACTGGGGTCTAGTATCAGTATTCCATGAGGAGAGGGAGCTGGGTAAAGAGCAGGCTAAGGAGCAGTTACTGGTCTACAGCAGCTGAAGTGGCACTGGAGAAATGACAGAAATAGACTCTTCTCAGAGACAGACGATAAACCGAGGGGCAGCAGACACAAGTCCTGGCTTGGGAGGTTCAGTTTGGAGTTGAGGAGAACCAGTTGCACTAGAAGGGCGATGTAGCTATGGAGGAGGGTCCCATAAAGGCTACAGAATCTCCATCACTGGTGGATTTCAAGACTTCTGTAGGCAAAGCCATGGCTGACCCACTGCCATATGGGCAGTAGGCTAATTTCAAGTGGGGTTATCTTTCAAAATGATTTCTGTGATTCCGTGATTAAAAGGGTTGGTTTGTGTTCATCAGAGTTTGTACGTAGGTTACCTCTAGGAACCTGTTACATGATACAAGGAAAGAAAAGGGCTATTTAATTCTAGTTTCTGTGTACTTTATAATCAGCAAACCAGTTTTCTCTACTTTCTTAGACCAGTGTTTTTTTATTGCTTGTATTTTTCTTTATGAACCATTATGCATCATTGTTTTGTACTGGCAATAGTTGAATGATCTTAACTTTCTGTAACAAGTTGCTGCAGTACCGAAAACAGTTCACAGCAGTCCACTGAGTTTCAGAATCTCTTACAAAGTGATCTCTGTCTAAACAATCAGTTAGTTCTCATCTTTATTTTCAGAATTACTTTTGCTTGTAGCATTTTGGAAAGGAAACCATCTTGCTTACTTTTTTTTTAATCTTTAACATAATCTTTATTACATTTTGACTAAAACCTTCAAGTCTGATTATTGTATCTGCATCTTCATGCCTGATTCTGGAATTTTTGTCAAGCCTTGATTAATTACTTCTAGACCTTATTGAAAGCAAACAGAAGTTACCAATATTAGACTTTTTATCCTAATGGAGAGCCTTCCAAATAAATCATTAAGTGGTCAGTAATTATAGGATTTTCTATACATTATAAGAAGTGGGGTATTTTCTTTGCCTGGGATTATCTTCTCCAGATGTATTCCAAGAAGTGATCCATTGCAATGGGAATAACTGCAGTGGGAATAGGCTCTCCCACGATGTTTTTGTTTGGCATGGTTATTCCGACCTTGGCCCACTCCCATGTGAGGCAATGATGCAATTGGTTTTTTCCTTTTTCTCCATGTATTTCACTGTATAAAGTAGAAAAATTTAGGACCTTGCAACACTTAGTTTTGTTGTGTTGGGATTTTTTTCTTCATGCCAACAGAACTCAAAGCTATTTCTAACGGAAATACACTGGAAACGTGACGACAGGCGAAATAAAACCAACCAATGTAAAGTCTATGCTGCCCTTCTAAGTATTTTCTTCTTTGCCTTTTACCATAATATATTTTTGCATGCCTATGTTTTCTTTGCTTGCCTGTTACCTCTGTGCTTCTCTCTGTCTAGCATAAAGGAACATCTTTTTTTTATATTTCATCAATATGTATTTTATATTTCATCATGCCACTTTTTTTCAACAGTTTTTGTCATATTTTTATCTGCAGGCACTCCATTAGTTTCCTCTAAATAATTGCTTAGGAGAAAGTTCATTTTCCAAATAAATCAAAACACTGAGAACAGACCCAGTGGAGTTTATTCTTGTTATTTACAAGTAAAGATAGGTTTAAAAAACTGTTTTGAAAATGCAAAAATTTAAGAAGAATGTTTTAAGAGTTACCTGAAATTTATAAACTGAAGATGAATATGGAGTACTTTACTGAGCAGTCATGTACTTAATTAGTGTTTTTATAGCATGTTAGAAACAGTCAGAACACCTCCATATCTCTTGCTATTGGTATTAGGAACTGTTTTTTTTCCTGAAGAATGTTCATCCCATTTCCTTCATTTGTTTTTCAGCTTGCTTGGGAATATGGAATGCCATTTTTTGAGACCAGTGCTAAAGAAAATGTGAACATTGAGCATGCATTCTCAGTCTTGACTAAGGAAATCCTGGAAAAGGTAGGCTTCTTTTCTAAGTAGAAAGAAAATGGGAGATTTTTCTTGACAGATTGGGTAAACAAGGTTGTAACTACAGAATAGTTTTAGCAAAGCACAGCCAATGCTGATTTTGCATTATGGAGTTAGTATTTTGGAGGGATCCTGTAGTTGCAGGCTTACAGAGGAGGAACATGGGGGAGAAGAATTGTTGGGGGGGAAGAGAAAAACAGAAGAGGCAAGCAGGTTCAATACAGTTCAGAGAGAAAGTGAAAATTCAGGAAGACTGCATTTGTGGCTTTATTTCCCACGCTTTTCTTTAAAAGAGTGGTTAACGGGTCCAGAGTAGTTCCACATCTGTGCCAGGAAGATTCCTTTTTCCTCTGGGTTTCTGCAGAGTGTATGCACAGTGAAGATGCTGCATGATGATGGAATCAGTGGAGCTTTTATGTTCAGCAATCAAATGTTTTCTCCAAGGTTCAGAGCTGTTTGTTTGGCTGATTTACACTAGTGCTTTTGAAGTTATCAGGGCCTAAAGATTTGAGTTAATTAGTGGTAGAATCAATATTGTAGCTGTCAGAGTCAGTATCTCTAACTTGAGTGTGTTGGCTTAAAGGTCCTTACTCCTCAAAGTTGCAATTCTTTTGTAGGACTGAATTATTGTTCATTAGCTTTGAAAATGTTTTGCATTGCAATTTATTTTTAGACAGTAGCATATTATTTTAGACATTAATAGATGTTTTTCATGCAATGCATTATCACTGCCATTCATCACCAATATTAGTTATACAAAACTAACCTTCCACTCCAAATACTCTTGAAGTCATAATAAAGATAAATGAGCAAAATTACTGACAAAGTCACAAGTAGCAGTGTTTTGATTAAGTAGCCATAGGGGATGGTCAGAATAATAGCTCAGGGTTGGACTGCTTCTAATTCGGGGTCCTGTCGTACTACATAGTAACACAAGCTGTGATTGGTTATTTTGGAGGAGGAAAGAAAGAGCAAAAAAATCTTTTGGTTACTTTAACATGAAAATGAAGCTCAGCAACTGAGCTGTCAAATATTGTTTAGAACAGCAGGATAATGGCAGGCCCTTGAGTTACTGAGCTTGTTGGAAAAAAGTCTCAAGTAAAATAACTCTGATTTTGTTGTAAATAAAAAAGGCATTGTCTACTGTACATAGAGAATATATTGTTAGTATGAAAGATGAAAACTACAGAACAATAGCTGTGATCATAACTGCTGCAAAGACAAATATGTGCAAAGTGAGCATTTCTGCAGAGTGTATTTGGATGATATCTAAGAGAATTCTCTGCACATGCAGAAATGAGGTTTGGGTATTTTTCACTTTCAATCATTAAGATTGCCTACACTTATTTTACTGTAAGTGAAACGTCAGTATTCCTACTCACCTTTATGAAAATTCATGGGTTTTGTAGTGTGGACACAGCAAGAAAACTCAGACCACGTTCAACATGTTATACTGCTGCTTGGTTTTAATTAGAACTGCTTTGAACAGTTGTATGCTCTGCATATATGTGTGTTTGGAAAATATGCCCATGAGAATTTGTCATATTTGTCTGTAGTAACATTTCACCTTAGCTAAAAATATTTGGAATCCTGATAAGGCATCATGTACCATTACTTTGGTGTATAATTTGCCATTTTTAGTAAAATGCATTTGTTGATTTAAACAAGAACCCCTTTAGCCCAGTTGGTTTTACCAGTGGCCTGATAAGAAAGAGTTTGCAGTGAAAAAAAAAAAATCTACCATACAGTTTCATCATGGTTTTCAGGTTCGACAAAATAATTTGCCTGTTCACAAAACTGTGAAATCTGAATCTAGTACTTGAATTTTAACTTCCTCTAACTGATGAAATTTTGGAGAAGGGAAAATGCAGTAGCAAGTGTGACTAGTAGCTGTGAAAAATGACATGATAGATGCCAGTCTGAGATAATTTCAGTCATACATCCATTTGGAAGGGGTGAAATATGTATTTGCTGATCGTAAAAAGGAGATACAGCTTTGCACAGTGTTTTGGCCCAAGGCACCTATGTCTGGGGATATCGGGCCTCCCTGCCCTCTGCAATAGGACCACCTGTCCCAGACTGATGAGATGCTTCACTGGGAGCATGTCACTGCTTTCCCAGTCCCTAGAACAGTCTATTATGGCCATGCTTTTGGGAAGTGCATGGAGCTTATTCAGAGGTAAGATAAATAGGCAGGGCAGGCTGGCAGGCAGTAGACCATGCTCAGATGCATTGCAGTAGACTGTATTAATCTGAGGAAATCTAGGACTTTTTATGTACACTCTTGCTTGCCATCTACTGTGGACATTTCCTTAGTAACTTAATCTACACAAAACACTCCTACAGATGGGGAAGATTGATGTCCAGAGTTATAGAGCTCATACAGCAGTACTAAGCTTCTTGATTCTTTTGAAATTTAGAACAGGCTGTGGTCTGGTGGAGGACTGGGGAAAAAAATATATTAAAAAGTTTCAGACATTTAAGCAACACAAACAAAAAAGGGCAAGTGTTTCAGTGTATTGTCACTATTTAGCACTATTTTGTGCTGCATCTTCCCATCTCTTCTTTTGCAGTTTTTCTTGTAGTGGGCTTAAGGGAGAGAGAAGACTTCTGTATCCCAGTGATCTGGATAACTAAAGTGCTGCTTGACCTTTCAGTACTTTCCATCTCAGCCATTCTATGCTGGGTCTCGGTCCTGCAGCTCTAATTTAGATGGGCAGTCTCATTAAAACCATCAGATGTTTTTTTTGTCAGCTTACATTGGTAACAGATAAGGAGTCATGCCGTATTTCTGAGAGCTCCCAATTTTCAAACCAATCAGATGATAATAACTGAATGCAGGACTTGAGTTTTAACTTCCTCTGACTGACAGATTTTTGGAGAAAGGCAATAGTAACTGATTTGATTGTATTTGAAAGGCTGCAGTGGAAATAAATGTCAGTGACAGATTATTCCAGGAGTTTGCTTAGACATGTTGACAAATAACAGTATTTTATTCACAATTCTTACGAATCTCAGATATGCCTAAACCTGTTCATTAATAGATGACAACTGTTCTTTGACAATGCTTCTGGTTGTCAGTGAACTATTTGTACTTGTGAGTCAGTCCTCTAAAAACAACCAAAACCAAAAAAATACCACCCAGAGTACAGTTAGCATTTGCTCTTTTGTGTTCTTTGGTTTCATGCCTGACAAGCAGTAGTGTTCTCCAGTAGGTTTTTTTAAAAATATTACAGGCATTTGTATATGTCCTTGTGTGTGATTGTTGGTATTTTTCTAAACTAGGATCAAGAGAGAAACTCCATTAAAAAAAAAAAAAGAAGAAAAAAAAATGAAGTTATCACTTTTTTCTGAAAATTGCAATAAAACTAACCAAAACTTACATTCTTCCTACCTCCCAAGAGTGATCGACTACTAAGATTATTTTAATCATATTAAATAAATATATATCTCCTGAGTAGAGAACAGTGAAAATCTGTTTAAAACCTTGCCCTGTGCTGTTGAGAGTAACATTTAATGTTTAACAGCTGGATGTCATTTGAGATGAACATTCAGAAGTAGCAGGCCTCATTTTTGCCCTTTATTTCTTTACATTTCTCTCCTGTGGCAACAAGATTTTTGAGATCATATTGTGCTTCCTATTCCTTTGCTCTTAAAGTACCTTTGGTACTTGTTAGCTGATTTTAAACAATTACGACAGATCAAACTAAAAGATACTGAGGAACTTAAGTTCCTGAGCAGTTCCTTGAAAATAAGGTGAGAGGCAGAGTACTCTGCAGAAGGAAAGTCTCCAGCATTTAGTTCATAGAATATTAAATAGAGATCACCACATGGAGACATTGAAAAATGATTCAACCAGCCACTCCAGCTGGAGCTTGCATCACAGATATCAAATTTAATTCACTTCAAGACACAAATCCATAGGAAATCGGATTTCATTATTGCTGAGGTTCATGGAATTGTTAGTTGGTCTAAGAGATCCCTGTGTCTCCAGCAGTGCATACTCAGTGTTTCCTTATTTTCCTCAGTCATGCATGGAGCCCCGGGCTTTATTTGCCCTTTATTTATCTTGTACTGACCACAGAATATTAATTCCTTTGAGAGGTTTTTCGTAATGCTTGCACTGCTGTACTTTAGATCCATTTTAGATTTTTATCTCCCTAACTTTCTTAGTAACATTAGGTAGTATATTCAGCATTGCACATGTGGGAACCGAGGTACAGAGATTAAAGCAAAGAGGATAAATGCTACCAACTCAGTGCTGGTGCAGTGTAAGGCATAATTTAACTACACTATCTTATTTAATTTTTTTTTAAAAGTCTGTTTTGGACATTGAATGAGCCAGATATTCTTCTGGAAACAGTAACATATAATTAGGTCATGTAAATCAAAACTTAATCACAATGTCTGTGTATAGGGGATGAGATTCATCTTAGCATGCAACCTTAGCCAGCTAAAATTTGCATGACTGGTCTGGTTGTCTGGAATCATCTCTATTCAATGGAAAGAGATGAGTCTTTAGGATAAAATTGTGTTTTGGAGGTGCCTTTCTCCTTCCACTTATTATAGAGGCCTCCATATCTCAGCCTATATGGTTTCATATGATTCAAATTAAATAAATAAAACTCCAGGAGACCAAGAGAAAGTTACAGACTTGGCTTACTTCTGGCCTTTGCTGCTTCTGCAGGATATTGACTTTGAAGATATATTGCTCTCTATGAGGCAACTATATTAAACCTCACCTAGATGATCTGTAGGGTTGAGGAACCTCACAGGAGATCCACAGCTGTCTTCTCAAGTTTGTGAAATAACTAATTGCAGTACAGCATTGTTACAGTCTACGTGGTAGTAACAGGAGAGGGAGATAGAGCCCCACGCTTTGCCAGTGGGTTAGATGTTTTAGACGTGGTCTTGGAACAAGACCTTCATCAGCATTTCTTGAGGAATGTAGTCAGCAGCAGCTAGATCCTGCTGTGCCAGACCTCATATCCTCCTCTCCTGCTCCTGTCCCTGTTCCCACAGTGACTGCCTTCCCTGCTAATATATCCTTAGCCCTTGCTTAATACTGCTTGTGCCATGTCCAGCCCATTGTGGTTGTGAGACTACTCTTGCATTTTGAACAGGTGATTAGAATTACAGGATATTGGGGAAATACGTAGAAAGTGTTGGGACTATTAATAACTGAGCTCTCTCTTAATGGCAGTTCAGGCACAGAAGTCACATGGACTTGGTTGCATGAATTTTCTGCCAGTCTTTGTCAACTACCACTGTTAAATATAAACAAAATGATTGCAGTAATTAAGTAGGATCATTTTGTAATTAAAATAAAAATCATTAAATTTGAAAGAAGTTATAAATAATAGTAACCTCAGTTACAGTCTCTTCTGTTTGTTTCTCCAAAGCTTCTAATTTTTCAGCAAGCACTCCAGTCTGACTTTGACTGGGGATGTGATATGGATAAAGCAAAATCCTGTCATTCTTTCAAACCCACAGTGAGCCCCACCTTCAAAATAACTAAACCAGTATCAAAATACTAAAAACTGGTGCTAGAGAAGGTGGACCCGCCATAAATCTGAGTAGATTTTCAGCAAGGAATGGGCAGCTGAGCTTAATGAAGATTTATATATTTACTCCATTAAAAACCTTTCAAAGAGGTTGTGGGGGGGTTTTTTCATTACATTTTCCTTCATATACCACCCTAGATTTCTTGCCTCGATTAAAAAAAAAAAATCGGTAACTCAGCCATCTCATCACAATTCCTGTGTCTAGGTTTCTATTGCACGCCAGTGATACAAACTCTGCTTAGAAGTGGGAAGGAGAGACAGCCAGGAGGGCAATTTTAAGCAGGAAGTTTAAAACTGGCTTGAATAGATGCCTGCCAGTTAGGTGAGACATGTCTGCTGTGCTATTTAACAGGAAAAACTAGTATTTGATAGCAGGAAGTTTCAACATCTTACTGAAATCACTGCGGGATACAGTGACATCTGTGTCTGTGGCGGTATTTTCAAAACCCCACTTTGCCCAAGACACCCAAGTGGAAACTCCAGCTTCTTGGTACCATTTTGGTTCTTCTCACTTTTTCACAGTTTTTGCTGTTTGTTGGCTGACTTGTGGGGCAGTGAGTTACAGCAAGCTGAGCTGAAATGTGAGCTGGATGCGTTAGTGTTTGTGGAGCCCTGGAGGAGGAATGCTGCCCACCTTGTTCTCACAGGTGGGAGAGATTTGCATACCTCCCTGCTGTAATTTTGGGAGAGGGGGGTGCCCCACCTCTCCCAAGGCTTGGCTGAGGATTACGTGGGATTGCCCACAGCTGATCGTTGCTTCAGCACTTTATGGAGGACTTGTCGTATCTCTTTAGATTATGAATGTGCAGTTTTAAAATGTGTGTGCAGCACATTTGCTTAAATGGATCCCAGACCCTTATTTGCTTCACAAAAACCCTGTATGGAAAAGTCTTACAAACTGAAGTGATTAAGAGTCCTCAACTTTTAAATAGATTTTGAAATGGCTGTTCTTTTTTTGCAGAGTGGTGGTTCCTGTCTTTCTGTCCTGGCTAATTTGTTGATGAACTATCAAATAATGATTTTAGAGATTAGTAAGAACTGTTGCATTATCAAATATGTTTCACCATTCTTAATCACTTAACACTACTGAGGATCCTTGCTAAGGATACATGAACAGCTTGCTCACCACCCAAAAGTACTATTAAGTAGTAAAATGCTAAGGATGCAAATAATATCCTAAGTGTTTAAGGAAATATGTTTCTCCCCTTTGACTGAAAGCACAGAGTTTAATCTTGAAGTATAATCTGCAGCATCTTCAAATTACCTGTTTCCTCTAAGTAAGTGAAAGTTGAATTCTGAAACTGTTCAAACAGGGATTTTTCTAGAACTCTTTAACTACTTAAACTGATTGTTTTCTTCTCAAGAAAAAGCAGGGGGGAAACAAAACATATTTAGTTGATGTTCACAAGAATCAATGCTCAGTATTACTTCTTGGTCTCAGTTGAGTGAATTTAAATTTCTTATTTTACCATTATCTTCCAAAGCTTTTATTTTCCCTTCAGAATCTTATCTCTAAACCAGAGTGGTATCTTGTTCCTTGAGATGACAAGGTTATGTTTGTGTACTTTTGATTCTGCCTTGTTCCCTCTTCTAAAAAGGTCTTCATACTTTAAATTTACTGTCTGTGCTTGCAGACTACCAAATACCGTCTTTGCCCTTCAGAAATCATAACAGCTAATGCCTGTACCTCCCACAACTGTGTGAAAAGTTAAAACTAATCAGAAGCTGTAAAGCTGCATGTTGGTATTTGTGGGTAATAAAAGGGTAATAAAAATGTTTTGTCTCTTGGTACTTACCACTCGAAAAATAAATTTAAAAAAACACCAAAAAAACAAGTAAAAATGCACATGCTGTATTTCTTAACTATGTGGAGAATTCATTATGACAAGAATTCATCATGACAAGAAATTCCTAAAATCACTTAGTCTCAGTCTTTGGGTACTGTACAGTTAGACAGTATTTGCTAATAATTTTACTGATGACAGCTTCAGCATCCATCCTGGGGTTTGGACACTACAATACATTTCCTGCCCTCTGCTCCTTCCTCTATCCATCACTTTTGATCCCTTCCCAGATGTTTCATTTTCTCCCCCCAGCACCATGCACTGTGGAAGCCTCCCTGGGTCACTGCAGCCCCAGGGAGGAATGAGCTCAGCCACTCTCCTTGTGGGGATGTCTCTGGCAGAGGGCAGCCAGCACTCTGGAAGAGCTGGAAGTGTGGCTACAGAGGAAAAAGGAAAAAAAATTTCATGCATCTTCTCCAGAACTTTAGGTAGTGACGAATATTCTCAGCCAAAGAGGCATAAAGCTTATTTTTAGCATGGGAGAAACTTTATATTTTGCCTTTGTTTTGATGCAGCCGAGTAATTTTAGGTGAATCTTTCTGGAGGTAGTCAATGTTCAACTATCCCATGACTTTTAACATAAACTTTTATGTTAAGTTTTCAATTTTGAATCATGATTAGCACTGTACTACATGATGCCTTTTTTTCCCTTCTTCCTTTCTTTTTTCCTGTGCTTTGGATTTCATTCATTCCAGCCTAGCAGATGTCTCTGGAAGCTTCTCTTTGTCAGAAATGGTTGTTTATGGCTGTTGGGTTTGGGTTGAGAGAGGAATGTGTTGAATCCAGTGGTTTCACTTACTTCTCTGCACTTAGTTGGTAAACCTGCCGAAGACAAAGGCAGGAGGGTGGCAGGTAGAGAAGTTGGGGCTTTTATTTTCCTGGGCATGTGGCAATATTCTCTGTGCCTTTGTGCCCTAGTTCAGGGTTCAGTGTTCATAGTTTCAGAGTACAAGATTGCGACATGTACTGCATTGCACAACTGGGTTTGATTGTTTCTCTGGTCAGCACTAATTATCTAGTTGAGTTCATTGCTGAAAGGAAGAGTCCTGGTTTTGATGATTTTCATTTTTGTTATAATCTGCTTTTGCAATCAGTACATAAATGTTTTACAAGGGTGGAGTGCTATTTTGATGATAAACTTACCATGATAAAGACTGAACTGTTTCCATTCAGGGGTATTCCTGGTTATTAAATAGAGGCAAGAAAACAGAACTTTAGTGAATTTCACAAAAGTTAATGTCCTTTTTAACAGTTAATAGCCTGTGCCTTTTTTCTAAGTGGGTACTGATATTTTATGTTTCCTGTTCCTTCCAACTGGGCTTTTTCGACCCATGCTCAATACTTCAAAGATAAGTGTACTTAACTGAAAATTAGCTAAAATTGATGTAGTCAACAGAAGAACCTGTACTTATAGAATAGATCATGTGAGTAAAGGTTTACAGGATTGGCACATACAGTTTGTAGTGACTCCTCAAAAGACACTTTCTGTCACCTCAGATTTAGGAGAGATGTTTGAGGCAGCTAAAGAATGTAAAGACGCCAAACTGGGACTTGTATGGGCATCAGTTTCTATCTAATTTATTAGAAAACTTCAATCATTTAATTAAATATTCAAAGGAAAAATATATCCAGTGACTTCACCAAATATTTTACATTAAAGTATGAAAAAACTCAAACTTTTCAACCATTGTGTTCTAGTTATCTTAATGAAGTGTTTGCTTTTGTTTGTTTTGCAGAAATCCTGTGTATTACATGACTTAGACGTTGTGTCTCTAAATGAAACTAAGAAGAGAACCTGCTGTGCATTCTGAAATACTGTTTCTTATTTCATTTTCTCTTCAGAAGTATCAAGTGTTGCAAAGGAACATACAAGATTTTAAAAGTGAGCCTGTAATCCAAAAACACAGTGTTTAGGCATCCTCTGTGTTACAGAGACTTTGTTGCCAAAATTTCTTTATTTTTTTTATATTATATTTTCATATTTTTCATGTGAAGATAAAACAGTTATCTGATTTTAGAATTATTAGATGCATCACAGGGTGACTGTTTGAATGCAAATGTTTGCAGAAATTAAGTCTAAGTGTACTAACTTTCTGTTATTAAAAGAACACCCTTCACTATTTTTGTGTGTGTTATTTATACCAGATTTGTAATACAATGAGCATTGACATCATCACACAAGCAACCTTCTGATAAATGAAATCATGTAACATCTCTTTAAGTACCTGATATTTACTGCAATCCCATAAGACAAGTCTCAGAGAAGTTTTGGCTTTGTTTCTTGTATACCCATTTCAGAAACATACATCCTACTTCAATACCCTTGAATAGGGACTCTGTAAAGGGGATGTCTGAGAGAAAGGGATAAACCATATAAAAATTGGTGTCATAGAATGGTCTGGGTTGGAAGAGAGATTGAAGATAATCTTGTTCCAATCTCCCTAACATGGGCAGGGACACCTTCCACTAGAGTATGTTGCTGGACCTTCCTAAGAATTCAGAAAACATGGAACAACAGAATGCATCCAGTAATAATAATAATGTTTCTGATATAAAATTTTGTAATTCCTTAAAATAATTTACACAGGTGTTAGCAGCATACCTACATTTTCAAATGTTTTTTTAGTGATAAATGATCACAATAAAAGGCTTTGTGTGATATTGTGATACATTTGTGTTATTTTCTTAAAGTATAAATAGAGGAGGTATCTGATTCTGCTCATTTAGATCTGTTTTATACTGACTTGTAATACCTTTAAAATCTGTGGGGAATTTCTTATTTAATTTTAAACAAGGGCAGAATCAAGATGCTGGTTACTTTTTTTTTTTTATTTAAAAGCAAAGCAAGCACAACTCAAACCTGCAGGACAAGCAAAAAGCAAACATAAGCTGGGAAACCTGAAGAATTGTGGTGACTATAGTCTTTTTTTTTTTCCTTGCATAGGAGATGTGGTAGTTTTATCACCATTTGGGAACGAATAATGCTGTTGTGCAGTTTGAGCCATCCCAGCACATCCAAGATAACTAACCCCACTGGCTTACTGTTCTGGAATGCCATTAACCTTCTGAAATATGCTTGCTTGCTTCTTTTTTGAGGGCTGTTTGTAGATTGTCATAATATAAAATTATTATTAGGTTTGGTATTGAGAAAGGGAGCTCAACTGGAAAATGCTCTCTGAAGCACATGGCACCAAATGTGCCTGAGCATACTGCCAGGTTCATGTGCCCCTAGCCCAGTTAGTGTGCCTGCAGAAAGGGTGCAAAAGGATGGGATGGGCTGTGTATTTGCAGCTGCTCCTGACAACTCATCATGGCCAGTCACTAAAGCTAGTGCTTACGACAAAATCTGAAAACAAGGAACAAAGGATAATCCCTGCCTTCGTTAAAACCATAGCAGAGGAAGGAAATAGTGCTGGAAGGGATTTTGAGAGTCTGTCTGGGTTCTCACTATATCTCCACCTCTGATCAGCTGCCCCTGATGTAATCCAAGAAGATGGTCAGGGACCTGCAGCGGTAGAGATTTCAGTGTCTCTGAGTGGCAACAGTCCTTCCCTAACTGGTCTGGTAAGCAGGAAATTTCCTAATACCTAACCTAACTGGTACACATGAAAAGTAGGTTCTCCCTTTCCTCTTGATGTAGGTGAACACCTCTGCCTGCCTTTTCTCTTCTTTTCTCTTCTTTTCTCTTCTTTTCTTTTCTCCC
>VZRQ01003973.1:237038-309243 GCA_013397975.1 Machaerirhynchus nigripectus | reverse complement strand
CGCCGGGCTGGGGGCGGGCTGCCGGACGCAGTCCCGGGAGCGCCCCGTGCCTCCCGCGGCTCCCGGGAGCGCTCTCCCGCCGGTCCTTGAGCCGGCATCTGCCGCTGCCGGGGCTCGGTGCAAGGCTCCGACTCGCCGCGCAGTCCGCGCGTTGCTTTGCGCCAAAGTATCTGGGTAATGTGCCCCCGTGCCCCCTCCGTGTGTGCGGAGGGCAGCTCGGTGGAGTCTGTTTGCTGTCAGCAGCCTGCCCCACTGAGAGAGGTCCTCGCAGTCCCAAATTAAGCGTGGAAGGGCATTTTCAGCACTGGAGAGCCGGTGTTTTGATGAAGTGATGCTACAACAAGGCCAAATAAGAAGGGATACTAAATAGCCAAGTGAGCTAAATCCCTAGTGTTACAATTGCCTAAGAAAGCCACGGACCTGTACAAAAAAGGAGTATCGTCAGAAGCCTTTACAGTCTCCAGATAACTTTTTATTACAGTTCACTTGGGTGCTCACCTGCCGTTTCCAAGTCTGCAGCTTTTTGTTTACTCCAGGAAGTATGAATCAGGTCTGACAGAACAGCTATGACAGCACCGTTTTACCTTTCCTAGATCCACATCTTGGAAAGTAATGTGTCGGCACAGAGAACTAGGGAAATATGGGAAATTTTTTATAGAGGCTCAGATAGCTGCTTTGTAATAATGTATATGTGCATTACATGGTAGCTCCATGAAAACTGTCAAGCTCTCTAAAGGAATGCAGAAGATAACTCACAAATTGGAAAAAAATTCTAGGCTTTTTAATTCAGTAGCTTATGAAGCCACCATGTACTCATACGATGTAATAGAGCAGTTCTTGATTTATCAAGTTTTGTATTGATTTGAAAAGTTAAAAATGAGCACAGGCATTGTCCGCTGTTACTCCCCAGTGTACAGATCAAGACCAAGGCTGTTTTATTACTTAACTGCAGTTTCCATAATGCAGTGATGATTTTTGACTTTGCCCCTGGATTATGCAGTATTTTTCCTTTCACTCGTAGTGCTTCCTCAGAGCTGGCACCCAGGAGCATGTTAAAGAAAAGGGGTTTTTTGCTTTTTTAACTGCACCTGCCTGTTCATCATACTGTCAAATGTATGTTGTCCTGTGAGAATGGCAAAGCTGGTGTGTTAAGGAGCTCCTCGTGATAATACCTTCTGTCACTAGGAACAGCTAAGATGGCCTCCAGTCACTGCACTTAAGGCCATCAATTTACTTGAGGCTCCTGGCACTGATTCAGGCTTTAACAGGATGTATATATTGATGACTTATTAATTTCCCTCTCTGTGTATTATACCTCCCAATCTCCCTGCTCCCCTTGTCTTCCTTCTTTGGAAGGCACCTGAAAAAGCTTTGTGGGTAGAGAAAGTTTATGGGTTTTGAAGCAAGCAGTTACTGGGATTTTTTGGGGGGACTCTTGTGGTGGAGCTGTTGATGGGAATATCCCATAATTGCTGGGCAGACAAAGATGTTGCGGCTTTTGTGCAAAGGCTTTTTTGTCCCATGTGCCACACTTCAGAGCATATGCACAGGCTAGTGGATGTAAACAGTCCTGAGCTCTTCTGCCCATGCCCTGAGATGGCCAGACGTGAGGCAGCTGTTGGTGTAGGTGTCCTGCGGTAGTGGTTCAACCCCGCACTAAGCCCTGCCAGGAGACAGGCTCAGGTAGAGCTCTCTGTGAAGGCTTTCAGGTTGGAGCTGGTTTAGGTCTGCCCAGTTCAGCAGCTCGTGGGTCTGGTTTTGCCTACTCAAATGCATGTACTTTTAACATTGTGCACTACAGACGGCAGACAAATCAATATTTTATAAAGAACACAGACGCCATGGTCTTGGGGATACAAAGAGAATGCTTTTCCTTCTTCCAAAGGAGGTTATCTTGCAGTAAGAGAAAGCAACCATGAATCAGCGCACAGCCTTCTAAAGGAGGAAAGTTGGGAATGTGCAATGCTTGTGGAACTGACTGGAGCACAGGCTGTTGAGGGGTGGTTGCTCTGCATCCCTGTTCTTGCCTTGCAAAGTTAACAAGTGGAGCTCTGTCAGAGAATTTCTTGATGCAGCACTGAAGAAAATAAATGCGGAGTCCAATCCAAATCTGTATCATCCAGTGCTTAGGAGGTTTAAGGCTACCTCTCTTAGCAAAGTAGTGTCTTCTGCCAGTTTTATCAGGGTGTGGCTCTTATCTTTGGGTCAGGGTTTGTTTACACAGAAATGGCCTCATGTCTTCTTCAGGAATTCCTCTCCAGGTCAGTGGAAGCTGTGTGTGTTCCGTGCTGTTGGAAATCGAACCACCTGTAGATGTCTGTCTTCAGTCACCTTTGATTCTGTGGTTGGCCTCTGTCTCTAGCAGCAAGTTGTTTCTTGGCTGTTGTTTCAGTTTTCATGAGGTTTTGTGAAAGCCAGAATTTGTTTCTTCTGGCAGACCAGGATGTAGGAGAGGATTGTAAAGCTGGAGCTGTATTTTCTTCAGAAGATGCCAGTCTCACTGTGTTGTTTCTACATTTCTTAATGGAGTTTAGTGCTTGGTGGATAATGTTTGTAGATGACACCCACACAAGATCTCCAGTTTTTCACTGTTGCTTCACCTTCTGGTCTTTCAGTGTGACGTGGAAGAATGGGTATGATCAGTTCAGTTTTATTCTTCGAGCTTGGATGTGCAGCTCCTGGAAAATTGCCCTTAAGTAATTCAGTTTGATTTCTTGACAGGATGAAGTTATGAAATATTTATGTGCACTAAATTTGGTCCTCTGCTAAGAAGGGAGGGTTTTTCTTGATGGTATGGGAGGAAGTAGTCTTTTGTTATATCAAGATGTAGTTGGGCATTCATGCCTACCTTATCCATCTAGAAATGATAAATGTGTCACCTTCTGGGGGTTTTTTTCAGATTAAATTTTAAGAGTGGTTGCATTTCAGGTTATGCTTTTGGATGCTGTTAAGTCATAAATCAAATTTTGTTTGTTTCAATATGTTCATGCATTTTATTGTTTTGCTGGTGAATATTGTTATATTAATTGGACAAATAGACTGAAAAAACCCCAAACCTGTCACTCTTGAAGGAAGCAAGTGGGTTTTATATGGGTCTTTTTTCCAACCTCCATAAGAACTTAAATATGTCTAGATGATACCTCAAATACAAAACTGCTAAAAGAGAGCTGAACACTCTTCCAGAGAAAAGGCATGGACTTGATCTCATGCTGTGGAATTCACTGAGTGGGCTCTTACACATGAAAAGAAGCAAGACTTGAAGAGCAAGAGAGGCACGAGCTTTGTGCTGTGTTTTTCCAGTCGCCCCCCCTTCCGCCCCCTAGTCCTGATTTGCATTGTCACAGCTGAATCCCACCCCAGTGAGAGACTTGTGGGTGGGTGCAGTGGGGAAAAGATTTTGCTCTGGGAACCCACAGCAGAAAGAGATCTTATCACAGCGTGGTTGTTGCAACAGGGCAAAAGGTGAGCATCGCTGGCCTGTGAGAACCAGGGCTGCACGTGAGGCTTGGCTTGGCTCTCCTCAGACCATCAGGAGAAAAAGCTGATGGTGAAGCTGGGACTGTGTCTTGTTGCTAATGCGGAAATGATGCTGTGCGTGGAGATCTCAGGGCTTTAAATTTCTGGTAATTATTTTTCTAAGGGTAATTTTGGCGGGTAAAAGAGAAATGCTATCAAGGTTAAGATCTGGAAAATATTGCTTTGCATAGAGCTGAGCTTTAGGCCAAGCTTCTTTTTGTAAGCTTACTGCTCCCTCCAGACTCCCAAGAGCCTGTCATTCTTTTTCTTAGTTGAACTCCCTTTTTCCCAGACAGTTTTGCTGTGTTTTCATGAGAAAAGATCAGCCTTTGCTTGTAGGTATTTTTTACTCATATATTGGATATGAAGTGGAAGAATTCACAGAATTCCCAGTTTGTGTAAAAAGACTAAAGTTTATGGGATTAAAAGGCCATGTGGTCCTCTGATTTTATTTACTTTTTTCCTACATGATATCTAAGGAAAAAAAAAATTATGTGGTGGTGCTGTTGGGATCAAATATAGTGGCACTTGACCTCAACTCAGAGAGAAGTGATTCCCTACTGTGCATGGTGGGGAAAACATGCTGAACTTTCCTGCAAGGGAGATGATGGATCTCAGTGAGCCACCGATACAGTGAAGGAAATTCTTCCTTCTGTATTGTAGATGTGCTATAAGATGAAATGGCAGAATTGCTGGCTAAAGAAAGGAAAAATCTGTAAAATGGTGAACAGATTTAAAAGGTGATTTTCTTCTTTCTTACACTTAGGTGAACTCCTGCGCATAGCAGCAGCAGGTGAATAGTGAGTTCATGCTGCTGTTGTTCCTGCGGACTGAGGGATTTTATTTAGTTTTATTTCAGGTTCTCTTTTCCTCTTCCATTTCAAAACTTTCTCATGGTGACAACGGTCTACCCCAGTCATGTTCAGGGGACTATTGTTCTGTTCAGCACATTACTGTAGAGCTGATTCCAGTTCTGGAAACTAAGCACCCTCACATCTTATCAAAGAACATCCTACTCAATAGAACAGCGTGGCCGTGAACATAATGAAAATTTTGCATTGCGTCACTCCTCAAATGCGGGTTATCTGTGCAGCTGAACAATACTTTGAAACTACAAAGAGACTTATTCTTTAAAGGTCTGAATGCTGCTATCCGTGCTTTAATTGTCTTGAATGACCTCCTTCTTTTGAGAAGCTAGTGCAGCGTGTCTCAGTAGTCTGCTATTGAATAAATCTTTAAAAGGCATCATGTGGGAGTAGGGCAAAGCTTTTGAACGGACCAAGAAAGAGGTTTCAGATATGCTCAGACCCCGGGCAATGGCTGTGCTCTGATTGCCCATGGTAGGTGTGGCTGCCTTGTCCACTGAGGTGTGGTAGGTGATAGTTTTATGTATTGGGCAGACAAGACAAGTGTCTGATTTGAAAGCAAATATCCTCAAGATACCACATGGCTTGATTTCTTCCTTAAGTGCTCAGCAGCTTTGAAACTCCGACTGTTTATACTGTGTGTTCTGCCATTGAAGAATAATCCCAGTAGCATCTTCTGCCTTCTGCCTCTTCTCTCTAACTTTACGGTGTGGTCTGCTGTTTCCATCAAGACAATTGAATGAAAAAAACAATTGACAGGTTGCCACTAACCACTGCTCCTGGGTTTTTGTTTTGGTTGGATTGTTTTTTTCCTTTTCCCCTGCTGGCAGAGATGTGTTCCAGAAACATTTTAGTGAAAAAGCTTTTAATTCGTTTAAAACCTGCAGCTACCGAAGGGTGTGTGTGAAGATTATCATGCCTTCCTGGAGATGGAGGCCAGTACCTTGGCAAAACCTATTCCCAGGAGTACCCTGGACTTCCAGTGAGGTAGATAAAGAGTTCGGCATCATACCCATTTTAGTAGTGTATATTGTGTGTTCTTAACCAGACATTTGAACCCTTGGTAGTGTGTTAGGGCTGCTAGAAGGGAAAATGGTTACAGTGCTCTTATTTCTTGCATGCTTAATAAATGTTCATGGGTGTGAAACTACTAGCTCTTTGTTCCATTTTGTAACGTTCTGACTCTGTGGGGTGAAGTTTTAATGTACATACCTGGACAAACAGTTCCTGGATAATTACGTAGTTCAGGTATTGAAGGTGAAATGCCACTAGTCTTTTCTTAACTGGAATTCAAGTGCTAGAACTTGAAGTCCACAGGAGTTTTTGTTTCTTCCCCCTCCCATTTAAATTACATCTAGCTTTCAAATAAAGCACAAGATACACATAAAATCTAAGGTATTAAGGTGCCTCGAACAGTTAGTCAAACCCTTAATCTTAAAACAAATGTGGTGTGATGAATCATATGCTGCTGGTGCAAGGAATGGTATAAGTCTAGCATAGGAAAAGAAGGGCTTCGTTGTTTTCTGCTGTGTCTGTAAGTGCTGTTCTGGAACTAGGTGTTCCTGGCTTCAGTGATTCTGTGAACTGGCACTCCCTGCAATGCCCCAGCAAAGGCAACTATGCCAAGACGAAGTGCTGGAGGATATTGGACAGCATGGTTTGGTGCTACAGGACTTGATGGAAGTTGTGGGAAGAGCTGCAGTGTGTTCCAGTCATTCCAGTGGTGGTTTGTCAGAAGCAAAGGGCATGGGTGTTGCTGTATTTCCTTTTGGCATTAGGAGTAACAAGTTGGTTGGATTAGGGAAGCTTAAGTCTCTCCCCTATAGGAAAATATTCATCATCTTAGCGTGGATTGCATATGACTCAAAACCAGCCTTCATAAAACTCAGTGAGCCAATATTTCAAGTCTGAAATTTTTTGCTTTTAATGATACTTCTCTTTGGAAAGAGTTTTATGTAGCATTTGTGGTTTGCGATTTTCACACACTCACAGTATGAAAAACTTGTGGAGCAAACTTCGCTGTGCCTCCACCTGTAAGCCACGTCTGCTCGTCAAAAGGGCTTAGCACAGAAATGTGAAATTGAGGTGTATAAGCAGATCGAAGAGCGTCTTTGCTGGGGATCAGAGCCACATCTGCACTGCAGTCTCTGAAGCAGTGTGCAAGGCAGTGTGCATAAAACTAATAAATCACAGCTTTGCCAGGGCACCTGCGTGTTTGGCTGAGGCTTTGCACCAACGAGAATAGCTGCTGTGTCTCAGTATCTCCTGTACTGCTGCTGTGTGATGTATTGCCCTGCCAAGCTTGGTGCTGCGTGCTGGAGGGTGGGGTGGGGGGAGAAGGGTCTTCCTGGGGCTGGGCAGGCTGTGGAGTCCAGCCTGCTCATGCTTCAGGTTGCCTGTTATGCAGGGGGAGATGCTCCTGAGACTGCGAGATGCATGCTGAGGGGATCAAGCCACGATGAAGATGTGAAGTGCCAAGGAATAGCTGCCGGGGCTGTGTGTCTGGGGGGCGTGGGGAGCCCTGTGCCAGGGACTGCAGCATCTGCACACCCAGGCAAGAGCTGATGTGCTCTCAGCAGAGGGGTGGATGGTGATTTTGCAGGAAAAGCAGCAAATCTTGCTGCAGTGGGGAAGGTCACTTGGAGCTTCCTGGAAGTGCAAACCTTCAAGAAATGCAAAATTACTTGAAAAGTGTCCTTTTTGGTTTTGGGGTTTTTCTTTCAGGATGTTATAATCTTGTAATCACAGAGAACTTGGATGTGTGCATATTTCCTTAGTCTGTGGGAATGTCACTGGGCTTCTAAAAGAACCAAGAATAAAGATTTAAACATGGTCTCAGAGGCTGGAAGATGCCCAAGAGCTCAACCTGATGAAGTTGATACTGGAATTGCTTCATACCAGGGCTGAACCTTAGTGATTCAAATGTTACATAAAACACAACACGCTGCAATTCTGTTTGTGAAATGAGCAGGGAAAACATTGTAGTGGCGACAAGGAAGTTGGGGCAGTTCTCCTTACAGTCAGAGTTGGGGGAGTGGGAAGAAAAGCTAAGTAAAGAAGTAAAAGCCCCTTTTGAAGGGCCATGATGTGTCATGTGCTGCTTTGCTTTCTGTCTTGGTGCCCTCCTGGCAAAATGTCTACCTGGCATGGGTAAGGATGTGGCTCCATGGGTGACAAGTTTCCAGAGACAGGCTGGGGGACTGCAGCCACTGTTTAGGGGAGCACCAGCCACTGGCTGGGATGCAGTGTTGGGGTGTGCATCCTCTGAAGGCGACGCGCTGGACTAGAGGCTGCGTGGGGACACTGTTCTGCTCTGCAAGGAGGTTATGGGCTAGTTGCACAGAGAACAGAGATTAACCACCCTAAAGAGAGTGGATAAGCCTTCACTCTGTCCTGAAGGGACAGGCTGTGTGCCCAAGGCTGGCCCAAGTGGAGGAAGGTCCCTGCAGGTAACATAAGCAGTCACTGCAGAACTGCCCCCTGACTCGGTGGTGTGCTGCCAGGGCTGCTGCTGAGCACTGCGTGAGCCAGACTGAAGCAGAGCATGTTTGCCTTGCAGCTGGGTTTGTAAGAGCTATGCAGTCTAAATACTCAAGTTACTAACTTCCAGGAACTATTTCCAAGTAGCCCACAAATGCTTGGATACCCCCTCTCCTGTGTTTGTTTTTCAGTTTGCAGCTTTTCTGTTGTTGTGGTTCCAACTGGCAGTTTGGCTTATTTGCCCCACTGAAAGCTATTCTTGTTGCTTCCTGGCACCTCACCGTTCTGGAGATGAAGGAGGGAAGATTGGGATGGGAAAATGAAAGGAACTTTTTCTTTAAGGAGGGAGAGGGAAAAGGAGGTCTGTGCATAAATGCCCCTTCTTGTCCAGCTTTCCTGTTGCATCTTTCAGTGTGTCCCTTTAGGGCATGGTGGGTTCAAGGAACCCTTGGCTGCAGTCTGTGTCATTCGTTCCACACCCCAGGCTGCTGTCCTGCACTTGTGGGCTTCCACGAGGTGTTGCAAGGTTATCTGCAAGGTCACTGTCAGGTAAAACTCCCAGTACTGTCCAACAGCGGCAGAATGGAGCAGTGTGGTGTTTGGCTGTGTGCGTTTCAGGAGGGATAGCTGTGTATATGCTACCACAAATGAGAAAGCAAGCAGGGGAAGTTATTGTAGGCATTTCTAGAGACTTCAGTGTTTCTGGTCACTGGGAGCAGAAGCTGGAATTCAGCTCACTGCTGTAAGAAGGAGCTGCAATTCCTTCCCTGCTGCAGAGGGGTGGCTGATATCAGTGCAGAAAATGTGGGATCTCCCCCAGTGGAGTCCAGGCATTTTGCTGCAGGTGACATGATGTTTTGTTTAACTTCAGTGAAGGGAGTTTTGCTGGCAGGACTCAAATGTGAATTGATAGGCTTTGCATGTAATGCTTCCTTTTCTCAGCCCACACTGATTACTTGCTTGACCTAGAGAATGAGAGTGGTACTGCTGTGTATTTGTGAGAATTATAGTAATCCTTGTCCACTTGTGATGTGATGAGCCAAAAGGAGACTCTTAGGTGCATGTCCTTGCTGAAAGACTGGCTTCCAAAACATTTGATTATTCCTGCTTCTTTCTTAATACTTTCTTGTTTAGGCTTCTATTTATTCAAAGGACAAACTGCCCCGTTGCCTCTTTGAAAAGGCCACACGCACACACATAGAGTTAAATCTGAGATCTTACCTGAGCTGCACTTAGGTAATTTCATTATGGTCAGACTTTTTTTTTTCCTGTCTTAATCTCTGAATGTAAAGTAGAAAACTCATAGCAGGAAAACATAGAAAACATCAGCACATGTGTGGCTCAGGGAGGAGAGAGGGCTCAAAATACAAAATGTAGTTGCACACGTGTTGCAGCAGCCCCTGGACCCAGGATGTGGCTGCAGACCAGCGGCAAAGCTGTAGCAGCACTGCAGCCAAATGTAGGGCAAGCTGGAGGAAAAGGTTTTTCTGTTGCATGTCTTATGGGTTGCAATGTCAAATATCATTTGGATTCCTGTCAATATATAACAAAATATCTTAAGACCAAATTGCCTGTGGGCAAAGATAAATGTGCCCTCAAGGGGAGAGCTAGGCATGATGGGCTTTTTTTATTCACTCTGCGTTCTGCATGCTGCTTAGCAAAACTAGAAGCTTTCCTTTCCACAGGAGGGTAGGTTGTTTTTTTTGGGGGGGGGGGTTTGTGTGTGCCTTCTGAAGGTGATAAAAAGATTATCTAAGAGCTGTTGAGAGCTGTTATTCACTTGTCCCTTGCGTTTCAGTAAAAGCAAAGCCATTCTTTCTATGCCTTACAGTTTAAGTGTAGATTTCTCTGAAACAATGGAAATAAATTGCATGCAGGATTAAGACTGTTCTTGATCAGAAAAGATGCAGGGGCTGCTTTGATTGTGTTCCTCCTGTTAGTATTCCCATATTACTCAGATACTGTTCCAGGATGTAACCAGACCAAAGAGGTGCCTAATTAGAGTTGAACATCCATACTTCTGTCCCTGTATGCAGTCAGCCCACGTTTGAAGAGGCATTACCCGCTTATTAGTGCTACTTGAATTCTTCCAGGTCGAGCAGAAGGGGTAGGGTGGATGTAGCTGAAATGCAGAGGCAATGGCAGCTCCAACAATTGGGTGCCGTGTGTGCACAATCCATTAGTGCCTGTTTGGACTGTGAGGGCACGGGGAGGTGGGCCAGGCCACTGGGCAAGCAGCCAGTGGCAACCCCGCTTCAGAGCAAAGCTGAACTTCTGTTCGTTTTCAGCTGTTTTTATTTCATCCTTAACCCAGGCTGCAAGAAAGATGAGAGACAAATTGTAATGATGAGTTCTCTGAAAGCCAAAGAAAACTATGCTTGAGCAGCTCCTGCATTTGGGCTACTTTATTTTTAATTGGGAGCTTATCCAAGATGCCCCAAGTTCAAGCAGGGATCACTGCTGTGCAACACAAAGTGGCATAGTGTCCCTTTAGGACTTGGGATGTATAATGAGAGGATAGAGCATGTTTACTTGGATGCTATTTTAAAATATCATCTAATTATAAATAACTGTCAATGAGAGCTCCCCAGCTCTCATGCTGTGCCCAGGAAAAGTCTGAATGAATAGGCTGTTTCTCTGTCTGCCAGGGCAGAATCCAGAATCAAATTCTAGCTCTTCAATCCATGAGGTTGGTAGGGTTAAAATTTTCTTCATCAGCATCCCAGATCTGGGGAGCTTTACCCAGCCTTCCCTGACCACACTCCCAACCACTGCCCGTGACTTGGGCAGCAGCAAAGGAGTGCAGCTGCCTCTGGCTCGATCAGCTGAAGCAACCATTCTGTATCTGTGCTTGGACATAAATAGGAAGTCAGTGACAGTGGGTTAAGTGCAATCTTAAATGCTGACCTCCCACCTCTTAAGTATTAAGCTCCTCCAGCTGGGCACCTGATGCTAAACAGGCACTTGGAAGTGTGTCCTCCAGTGGACCTCACAGTATTTATAGACACATCTGAGCAGGAGCTCTCTAGGATGAAGAATGCCTGCCTGTAATGAAAGAGAACCTCAGTTCTCTTAATGAAGTATTTAAAGGAGCTGATTTGGATGGCAGCAAGCTGCTCAGAGGTCTCATTACTGCTATGTTTTTCCTTTGGTCAGGTAGCACTGTTGTTGTCTGTATCTGTACCTATCAGACTGCTTTTGAAAGCTACTCTTTGCATTCTTCATTTCCAGCCCTGGTGCCTTGATTGCAAAGGGCAAATAAATAGTTTAACTTTCCCCCCCCCGCCCCGATTTTGACCATGAGAATTCAAAATGGAAAATTAACTACATACGGGATCAACATAACTCCCTTCTCTCACTCCCTATGGTAACAATGAACTAGGCTGGAATCTCTCCTGCATGCAATGAAAAGTTACTTAGCTTTCTCCTCAATACTCCTAACCTGTGACCATTTTAAGTGCAGTTAGACTTGTCATTCCTTGCTATTATTCTTAGCCCTTCAGTTTTGTGGTCTTAGGTGACTTCAAAACTAGAGAGCTTTCTTCCATAAGAATCTCATTTTTTAAGGAATTGAGTGATTCTAAGATATTTTTTCCCTTCCTTTTTTTAACCATGATTAATAGCTGCCACTAATAGTTGGCACAAATACAACATGTTGCAGATTATCAGAATAGTTTAAAGAATTGCTGATATTTTCTAGGCTGTTGTAAGTAACCATGGTGTTTGACTGTTTTGATCAATCATAGAACTAAATCTGTCATGAGGATACAGCAAATCTGCAGCTACATCTGATGATGCTCAATATTAATAAGAAGAGTAATTATGGTAGCAACAGAAAGTTACTCTGTTTTGGAATGTGAATGTTAAGATGTTGTTGTACTGAGTGGTTTTTTTCCCCTGTGTGGGAGTGAAGAGCAGTCTGTGTTGAAAGATGTGTTTTGGCTTGTTTGGCTTGAATTCATAAAAAGTAAGGTTTTTCATTCTGGGATGTTAGTTCTGAAGGCTTGGAATAAACACAAACAAAGCTCAATGAAATCTGTGTTGTTACTACTCTTTCTTTTTTTTTTTTTTCTCACTAGTTTTCTTACAAACACAAAGAAAGCAAGATGCCAAGGTTGAAACTGTGAGATTGCTGAAGTCAGCAGAGAGTTTACCATCAGTGGCAGTGGCACCAAAATTCCACTTACTGCTTATTTAAAATATTTGTTCTTCTCCTTAGTGCAGTAGGTCAAACAGGGACCTTCTTCTTTTTTGAAGACTCACTGAGATGCTGTCTCTGTGTATTTGCAGCTAGGGAAAAGCCTGCCTTGGAACAAACTGGGTTTTTCAGTGGATTAATCTGTCCCATAGCTTTGTAATGAGATTATGGTTTATGCTGATTTGTTGCAACAGTACTGGTATATCCAGTCATTCCAATAGCAAAATGCTAATCCTGGAGAAATAAATCTGTCTTCTTGCTGGCAGGCATGAAAAGAATAGGTGGTTGGGAGTCTCTGCTCTCTTGTTAGGTATTAGTGGGTGATAGCTTAAGTTCAGCATCAGTTGGGATTGAAGCAATTTGATTGTATCAGACTTTTGCAGAGGGATTGGAAGTTGCAGAAATAAAGCCTTATCTCCTTTCTCTTGATTGTGAAATACTTAATGGTTGCCCAGAGCAAAGTCTGATCACCGTACTGTGAGGCTGAAGGATTACATCAATGCACAAACTACCCAGGTAGTAACACAAGGCAGTCTGGGGGTGATGCTGTCCTTGCTACTTCCTTGCTGGGCAGGTAGGGTCTGTGAAGCAAACTGGATTCCCTGTTCAGACAACTGAAAATTGTTGCAGTGCAGCCAACAGCAGTTGCATTTCATCCAAGGTGTACAGTGGCGAGAGGCTTCATCTTGGAACAAACTATTTCTTGGGTTGATGTATCTTGCCCAGCTCTTCCTGAAGCTGCAAGAAGATTCAGTGTCCCTCCCTCCACCATCCAAGGTGGAGGCAAGTGTAATTGCTGGTAGCAGACCTTGCTGCAGATGAGCAGCTTTTGGGCAGCACTCTGGGCTGGACAAAGTCTCATGGACATTTCCTGCATTGTCTCAGCAGTGAATTAACAAAGAGGTGGCGTGAAACTGTTGGTGAGTTTGTGAGGCACAACCTGAGCTGGCTTTGATACCTAGCTCTCAAACAAAAACATTTTTTAAAATATAAAGAGCACTTTTTAAAACTCTTTCGTAGTTAAAAAGCAACACTGAAGACCAGTAGGTTGAATCTTAATCTGAGAGACAGCACACAAGAATTTAAACTTTTTTTGCCTGATCTTCATGCTTTACTTACAACTTTCCCCCATTTCTTGTTTTTGGCAAAAGAAGGAATAATATAAGTCATCTTAAAATCAAAATAAGTATGAATCCATATGCTGTCAAAGGAAACTTTTCAACCACTGGAAGATGTGAAGTCTGTGCTGCTGATGGAAGGTCAAGTCAGTATTACTTTGGATTTTTTTTTTGAGAGAGAGGAGTGTTAAATTGCAGTTTGAATCATGGCAGAAATGCTGGTTAATAGATAATAGGAAGCAGCACAAATGAATGTGCTGCAGGAATGAAAGTGTTAAACGGAAGCACCTATTGAAAACTACTTGGGAATTTGTTTGAGAAGGAAGAAGGGAAACTGAAAAGTGAGGCTGATTATCAATAGCCTTAGATATAATTGGAATTTTTTTCTAGATCCTTGTGTTGTAAGCTCAAAAGATTGTGTAGCTGGGTACAGAGCCTTCTGCTTTCATCTTTGCCACTATGCTCAGACACAGAAAGTCAGCTGAGACCACTGTCAGGCTTTCCTAATGAATCTTCCCACTTTAAATTAAAAATTTAGTACACTACATTATATAGCCCTGAGATGTTTAAATTTTAACGTGGGTTGGGTTTGTTTTGGTTGGGTGGTTTTTTTTTTAATCTTACTCCTAGAAACTACAATATTTGCTCCTAGAAATTACAATATTTACCCTTTTAACTTACTGACAGTCTGTATTTAGACTTTGCATGATACACTCCCACGCAAGTTGTTATGCTTTCTTTTAAACAAGGAAGTTTCTCTGATCAGCTTGATTTTAATTTTTTAATCAACCTTTTTTGTGTCTGCATGGAATAACAAAGTGAGACTGATAACATGAAGCAGCTTTCAGAGAAGGTTTTTCTTCAGTAGTAGTAGTGTTTTCTACAATTGCATGCCCTTTCTGCTTCTCTCCCATTAGGCATTTTATGCAAGAGTAACTCTTCCGAGCATCTGTTCAGTCACAGTGATATTAAAAAAAAAAAAAAATCAATATTTGTAGGTCTAATGTTGCTACAAGTGGGCTTCATCACGTAGCAAAATATTTCTGGGGTTTTCTTCCCCTTCTTTTAAGGAACATTACAGTGATGTGAATTTTTCCCCTACAAATTTCCTTTGCTACTTCAGACTGGAAAATTCAGATGTTGTTCTCTACCTAATGAACTTTTTCCGCTGACCTACATCATAGACCAGTGCTTTTGCGGAAGAAATAGCACTGACAGGCTGAGCAGCTCTGTGGAGATTTGACTCAGTAATGAAGGACAGTGCCAAAGCTTAAGCAAGCAAACCACCCTAATTTAATATTTATTAGTCTTTGACATTCATTGAGGTGCGTCTCCATAGATAAAATACCCAGCAGGTAGTTTGCAGTATGATGCAGTGTGCAGAAAACAAAAGGTTTGACTTGCTCTCTCCACCCTTCCTCAGAGTTCAGATGGAGTTTTCATTAGAGGTTGCACAGCCAGCTAAATAATAATAAAATAACTTGTCCTAATTTATATATTCAGACTCAGCAAGAACTTTTTGTTTCTTCACCGAAAACGTAAATCCCCAACTCATCATTATAGAAGGAGGAAGCTCTAAGTATTAGTGAAATGATCTGTAGAAGAGGCAGCGGTTGTGCCAGTGAAATGCTGTGGCAGTGATACAGCTGAGAGCTGGAAGTGGTGAAGGATCATGTGTTGACAGCGGTGTGCAAGTCGGATGGAAGCTGTCCCGTGCACTGTTGCAAGGAACTTGGAGTTCTCTTTCAGTAGCCTATTGCCCAATGCTAACAATCTGAGGTGGATTTTGTGTATGCTTTTCACAGAACTTGTACTCTTAATACCATGAAAACCACATACTCAGTGCTGCATGAGCACTAGTGGTGCTTCTGGTGTCCCTGAATCAAATGAGTCAAAATTCAAATCAACAGTGAATGTTCTTTGTGATGCAGCCTGGTGTACATCTTTGTTTTGGCTTACTTGGGTTGTGTGGGACAAGAAGTTGCCATCTGCAGGATTTTGTGGCTGTTATGCCCTGTTTTTTGTTGTGTTGTATTTTAAGAGATCAGAAGCCCAAACAAACAATTGGCTAAACAAGAACCAAAGTGTTGAACGCAGACCTCTTTGAAGATATGTGAAGGATTAGCCCACCAGTGAGAGGAAACAGAGACTCTCAGATAAGAATGGCTCTTGAGTTATGATTGATCTTTCCTTTCTTATTTAATTTTTTTTAAGACGAAAGAATGTTGTGGTACCCAGCCTTGTTTTAACACCTGGTGGTACTGCAAAGCATACTTGGAAAGGCTTGCAAGTACCTGTGGAGCTCCCAGACCCTGACTGCCAAGGAGAATGAAGTGTGTGTGATGCCTGCAGTTCCCAGGTGCTCACTGTGCGCTGCTGGGTGTTTCTGACCTGTGTGTGGTCTCCTCAGGTGTGCTGTCTCATCAGTGCTGGACCCTGGGCTTCCCATTTTCAGATGGGGTCCCCCGCCCGAGCTTCTGTGCTGAGAAGAGGCCTTGGCTTCATCTTCTACCTTCTGTGGATCTCCCAATAAGATGAAAAGAAATTGAATTCATCGAAAGGTGTTACCTTGTGTGGGAGCTATGTGACTGGCTATCTGGCTGTGTCTGTAGAAACACAAGTTTGCCTTTTCAAAAACAAGACAGCTTTTATTAGTTTACTAGTGCCTGGTTTTTTAGGTTCCTTCTTTTGCCATGAAAAGCAACACTGGCATTTATATTTGTGCTAGCAGTGTGACCTCCCTCTGACCCAAAAAATCTCTTTGCACAGAGCCATGCAAGTCTGCAATACTGTCTTTTTTTTAAACAACAGATAGATTATAACTTCATTTCATACTGTGTGGGGCTGTCCTTTTGTTTTTGTGGTGTAGTAGGGTAATGTTAAGGTTTATCTTAATGCATGGCTTGTTTGGTCCTCAGCTAGAGAAAGTCCAGGGAAGCTGCATGCCCAGTGAAGCAGATAGTGTGTAAGTTGGGCTCCTCCGTGCAATGGGAATTGCAACATGATGAATAAGTAAGAACCTCACTTCTTTCTTTTTTTCTGGCTTCTAATCATTTTGCTTTCTCTTAGCTTTCAGTTGTTGCCAGATAAACCTCCTTCCCTTGTAACACTAGCCACATGCTGACAGTTCTGCCCCATTATTTCACAGCATAGCTGCTCACCTGACCAGCCAGCCACTTCTATTTCCAGTTGCACAAATTAACACTTTATTCCTAGCAAATGTTGGTGCAAACTCGAGGGGGAATAAGGTTGATGTTATTCTTTTGTGTGGTTTGGTAGGTACCTGGCTGGGCACCCCGTCATGATTTTTAATACTGCTGAGATTTTTCTATGTACTGATATGTGATGTGATTATGGAACATTAGATGGAATAATTAAACTCACCACCTACTTAACTGACCAAGACAGTCCGGGTGATGCACTTAATTGTACGGCATCTGTTACCTTGCATGCAGATGGTGTTCAGGCTTAATGAAAACACATGGCCCTAAGTCTTGCTGAGTTTTCCCTGGGGTTTCACAAGCATCTTTTTCACGAGTTATTTTCCAAAAGCCATTTTAAGTTTCTTGTGAGCTCCTGCTTCTTTTCTGCAAGCGTTTTTGTTCCAAAAAGGGCAAATTCAGCGTGCTTGACCTGATGTGCAAGGGACAGCATTAAGCTCACTTTACAGTCCCCCGTGATGAATGAGATGAGTGGAATGTGTCCGTAACCATCTTCCTGGCAGGAGGAAATGGTATCTAGCTCATCTGGCGTGTGTAAATGGAATCTGTTACGTTACTGGAACCCTGCATGCGACTACTTCTCTTTCTCTGAATTACCTTGCTACCTACTATTTTAATGTCTCCAGACGCAAAGCTTATGCTTTAAGGCAGTTATGCAAACTCTTAGCCACAATGACAAAGTGTGTGGCATTATAAAGCGTTTATATTCCTGTATATCATTGCCTATTTTTAGCATTGTAGTTTCTGTGAGTGAGTGAGTGAGTCATATTGGTCTGAACATTTTGCAGTGACTTGAATGTTAGTTTTGCAGTATTAGGAGGAGAACCTTAAAAGTTTTGTTGTTGGTTTGTTGTTGGTTCTTTTCATTTGTTTCATGAGTTTTCTTTAGTGGTTGGTGTTGAAAAGTCATTGTTGTCTTTGGCAAGTAGGGGTACGTGGGACCTGTGTGAATTTTCTTTTGTGGACTGTAATGGGACATTAGGAAAAGGCTCTTTACTGAGAGGGTGGTCGGTCACTGGAACAGCCTTTCCACAGAAGTGGTCAGGGCACCAAACCTGTCAGAATTCAAGGAGCATCTTGATCATAACTAGGCATATGGTTTAGTTTTAGGCAGTCCTGTGAGAAACTAGCAGTTGGACTTGATGATCATTATGGGTCCCTTCCAACTTGAGATATTCTGTGATCCAGGAGGAAGCAAAGAGGAGACAGGAGTGTTCACTCTCCTTCAAAACTGGAGTGGTCTTCAGTTCTGCTCCTGAGACTTTGGGGAATTCACAGACATTTTGGAATTGTGAAATGGGAAGCTAAATAAAAGTGTGATTTTCTTTAGAAAGTAAGCACTGGCAACAACTTGAGGAGAGATCTCTTTTCAAAAGAAATGAGCTTCTTTCTGTGCTGCAGCATGGTCATATATAAACTTAGTCCCTACATGTAGCTGACCTTTGTTTTCTCACCTGGTTCTTAAAAACTGCAGGTGAAAACGGAATTTCATCTCTGAATTTGTAGATGGAGGCATCATGTTCCTCCTCCAGCAGTCTTGCTACAGTTGTTAGCTGTTAATTTTAAATTGGAGTGTTTACAATGACAGAGTCAAGATTTGCCAAATGTGGATGATCCAGTTTTGTAACTGGAAAGAATTATAAAAGTAGTATTGGCATTTAATGTAGATAGTATTTAATAAGCATGGGACTCTTGATTAAGCAATTACCTCTTTTTTTAATGACTGTAATAACATGTGAATGATTTTCCTTTCTTGGTCAGCGTTTCCCCTGCAACTACCCTTCAACAAGGGTGGTGTTGGGGGTATTAGAGGCTTTTAGGAATTGTACAGAAATGGATCATGCAATTAAAAAATGATAGTGAATCTTATTTGCAGTGAATACCTGAAGACCTATTGCAATGCTACTTTGGTGCTGAGCGAAGTACCCAAATACTGATTGTGGTCAGAGTGCTTGTGGGAAATCAGCTTGTGTTGGAACATACTGGCTAAATCTCCAGTTCCAAGGTGTCAGGCTTTTAATCTCAGGCAAGGATGGGTGTTGACACTTTATTTAGGGTTTGGGAGCTGCTAGCGAATCACGGGTGTCTTAGTCTCAGGCATTATTATGAATAAACTTGACTCATATTTTGGAAGGAGGTAGGCAATTTGGGGAAGGGTGGGGAATTGCATGTGATAGTTCATTGCTTCTCTTGACTTTTATTTGCGGGGGGTAAAAGACCAGCACAAGTATTTGCCTGTAGACTCTTTGTAGTGGTTTAATTATACTGCAGGCATGTGGGGCGGGGAGGAGAGGGTGAAAAGATAGAGCAGCTAATCCATACTGGATTGTAAGAGACAAAACTGTTACTAAAGATGAGTGGCCTGTGTTCTCTGTTTTCTCATGGCATCTTACTTTTATGTAAGCAGCAGCGTAGGAGTGTGGTGAATAGGTGAGAACCGAGTTGCGTAGCTGGTGAATGTGAGGGCTGCCGAGTTCTCTCCCACACAGCTAAAATGTGATTAATGGAAGGCTTGCATAACTTATGTTACTGCGGGGGGGCGGGGATCAGATTGAATGTGTGTGGCTGTTTTGCAAGGTATGGTTGGCCGAGAAAAGTGTAAAGGGCTCGCTAAGGCTGGGGCTGGGTTGGGCTGGGACAGCAGTCGTGTAGCAAGGGTCAGTCAGAGGTGTCTCCAGCCTGGAAGGTAGGTCCTCCCCTCCAGGAAGAAGCCACTCTAAAATCAGTGAGCAAGTCTTATGGGGGAGACAGAGTAGAAGAAAAGAGAAGAAAGAAGTGAGTTGCTTTGTTGTCCTCAGGCACATTTTCCTTGCATAGCATGGAGGCCATGATTAGCCAGGTGTTTTTTAGAGTCCAATAATCCCTTGGTGACAAGCAGCCTCTTCCTATGAAGCAAACCCCAGGAATCTGTCTCACCTATGGTTAGGAAAGATCAGGGCTTGGTAAGGACAGACCTGCCCTTTGTTAAGGAGCCAGGGGGAATGTCAACTCCCTGTCACACCTGCTTCACCTTGTCTCCTCCAGTCTCCTGTGGCAAAGCACAAAATTCGTTTCCGATGTAATCAGTTGGAGCAAATAATTGGTGTAATGAGAATTGTGGTTTCCAAGGTTCTCTTTAAAAGAATACAGCTACTTCCAGCTGCAGACTCAATTACGTAGTCACTCTTGGGCCTGCCTTACTAATCTCTTTTTACACTCACCTGTCCCACCCAGTATTAGTGGAGCAACCACTTAAACAGATCGCAGCATGTGAGCCGTGGCTGGAAGCACCTTTTCATAATGGGTGTCTTTACTTTCCTGAGAATATCTTCCTCAGATTCTTCGAGGGTGACCCATACTGTAATTATTTCCCTGCAATCCTGGATGTGGAGTCCAGCCTCCCTTTAGGTAATACTCTGAAATTATACCTACAGATTGTAAGGCAGGGAAAAAGCATACCGGAGATGGTTTGTACTTTATTCCAAATTTGTTCACCACTGTCAGTGAAACTAGTAAAATACTAGGTCTTCCCTTAGGTATCATTGGTTTGATTTTTGTTGTGGGACAGAATAATTACTTGTTGTCACAGATTATAGGAAACGTGAGAGTAACTCTCAAGTCTGAAACATGAGTTTCAAATAACACCATTTATTATTATTGTTGTTATTATTACTGTTATTATTGTTATTATTGTTGTGCTTTCCCTCAAAATTGTAAAGCTCTGCAGCAAGCTGAAGGTAATTTTTATACATATTAGAAGTTGCCCTGTGAGCAGAAAACAGGAGATGCTTGAAGTCTGTAATTTGCCAAAAATTAGCAGATGCATAATTCCTTCAGCAAATATATCTGAATTTCTTTCAAGATATGGATGGGACCAAAGAGTTCTCATGAAGCACCGAGAGTGCTGCATGGCAGTTCTGCCACTCTTCCCTAGGCTTTACAAGATCCCTTATCCCAGTGTGCTGTGGGTGGAGGGGTGGTGCTCCCCAGGGATCAGGAACTGGTCAAGCAGCTATCTAGGCTGCCAAGGGATGTGGTCCAAGGAGCACCTGGAAACCAGTTCATGAAATGGCCTGTTTACCTGGAAGCTACTTTCTGTCCTGTGGAAAAGAAGGAAACCTAGAACTGTACCTTCATAGGAAGAAGAATAACTGGTACTAAGGAGCTTTGTGCACCTTTTGACTTCTTAATTTTTTTTTTGTTTGTTTCTCCTCTACATCCCCATCATAGCAGTTTACCCATGGTTAAAGACCCAAATGTGCAAAACGGGAACATTTTTGAGGTTGAACAGGCCATGGAACAGCAGACCCAGGGAAGTCCATCTATTGGGCTCTGCAGGTTGGGCCAGGTCTCTCCCTTGTTTAGCCAAATCCAAGTTTCTGAAGGAAACAAGCAGAATCCTGTGGCTGAAGGGTGTCAGAGCAGGTGGCTGTAATGGTCTCTTCTGATTTAAAATCTAACAATTCTCACACACACCAGTTGCTGTTTTAAATCGTGTAGGAGGGTGCTTTCTGATAGAATGGGAGCATGAAATCAGGCAGGAATGGGGTGTGTAGAAGCTGTTGCCTACAGTGGAAGAGTGCCTGTTGAGGGCAAAAAAAAAAAGCTTAGTGGGAAGTAGCTCTCCCGTGCAGAGATTGACAGAGGAAATGTCTACTGCCCCGGGCTGAGGAAATTCTCATTCTTCCACCGACTTTTAGGAATATCAGGACAGTGAGGAGAAAGTTCAGTTTGTTGTAGTAGCTGAAGGGGATGGGTTTTGTCCAAACTTGATTCCAGGGCTGAGCTACTTGTGTTATTTTTGGCTATGACTGCAGAGGGCTGGTGGGAGAGAAGGAAAATGAAATTTAAACTTTCATTATTCTTGGCCCATGTTTAGTGTCTACTGAGTGTTCCTGAACGTCCAAGTGACTGCTTTGAAGACACCTTGAGAAAGGCTGTGTTTTGGTGTGCTTTATGCAAAAGTGTACTGAGCAGGACTGCAGGTGTGTGAGAGCAGTCCTGGGATGATATGCAGAACAGTTTCTACTCTGTGAAATTCTGTTCATATACTACGCCGGAGATGTGTAGCTGGCACTTTGAATGGTCTGTCTAATATGGCTCTTGCAATTGCTGGAAAACCTGGTAAAGCAGTCTAGACCTGATCAGGCACTGCAAACTGTAGAGGAGGGGAGGATACTCTGCAGAAATGCAGAGGAGTTAGTAGGGGCAGGGGAAGAAAGGAGAGTTGCATCTCTGGCTGTGTTTGGGAGGGATTTTACAGACCCCAGAGGTATGAGAGAGTGCCTTAGAAAAATGAGCTACACATTGTCTGGGTAGGCTTCTGGTTGAATTTCAGTCTGAGAGGGGACTTTGGTGTGCATGGATTTTTATTTTTTAAAAATTTAATTATTTATTTATTTGTTCCTTTCTCCTCCTTAAGTGATAGGATTAAGTTTATAGACATGTGAATGGCTAATTAGGCCATTAGGGATGTGGTCCCTTCGCAAGAATGACAAAGATGAAATCTCTCTATCTGAAAGTGTGATATCCAGTTACCACTGTATGGTAGTGTGATGCTGATTTTCTAAAATATGAAAATATGTTGGTTTTTTTTTTTCCTTTATTTAAAAACTAAAGGACCTCACAAGTATTTGTATTGAGTGAGATAGGCAGACAGAAATAAGAAATATGATAAGTCTGTCTATGCAGAAAGCTGAAAAAGGAGCCCTAGAGCCACTAGTCAGTAATCTGGATTGCATCTCTGTGATACTGTATGCATGGGGTATTTTGCTTCATGTTTGTTTTCTGGAAGGTAAGGTGCTTAAGTTGCAAAAGTGAATACTGTAGAGAGTTGAAATTTACTTAATTGAATTTTTAATTATCAAAACATCTGGAAAAAAATAAACACCAATATGAATAAAATGCTTGTTAAGTTTTCCTAATTCTTCACGTGGTCAGCATGGTTCGTTTTATTTTTTTAAAAAAAAACCCTACATCTGTTTTGCAGGAGAAACTGTAGAAGGTCTTCGGGAGAGCGATTATCTTCTGATTCATTCGTGTCGGCAGTGGACAACAATCACAGCTCACAGTCTGGAGGAGGGTCACTACGTCATAGGGCCAAAGATAGAAATCCCTGTACATTATGCAGGTAAAGCTATTGTTGACCTGAAATACACATTCAAAAATAATGACCTGCCTAATACTGATCACCGTATTTGAGAGAGTGAAGCTAAGCCTCTCATGCCATTGTCTGTGAGTTAACATTTTAGAAATGTTACAGAGCAAGAGATACTGACTTGCTCCCAGAGCTGCTAAATAGATGTTTCATTGAGCAGCACATTGACAGAACACGTAGCTGTGTAGAGGAATTGGTTTCAATTTGAGCGTAATGAGTTGCCAGCGCTTCTCATGTGTGAATGTGGAGACACAAGTGTGAAAGTTTGAAATTGCCTTGAAATGTTTGGTCAAAGATGGAATAGATTTTACACTCAAGCTGGAACGGATTTTCTGATATTTCCATGTTAAACACCAGGGACTCTTCATAATAATACAGCAATTTTAAAGTAATGCTCCTCAGTACTGCCTTGTCTTTGTCTGCCTTTTTTGTGATAGAGTAATACTATTATTCCAAGTAGCTACGATCCAACTAATCCATATTTATTTTACGATTTCAAATCATTTTTACTTTCCTCGGAAATTATTTTTAATACTACTTCCAGCTGTTTAGTGTTCTTATTCACAAGCTGAGTGGGAAGTGCTTATCTTACAGCAGTAGATAGAAAACTTTTAAAAGCTGGAAAGTGTGAACTGAAAGAGCCATGGCTTCAAAATAAAGACGTGGGCTTAGTGTTTTACTTAGTCTCCTGTATAACCAGTTATCAACTGAATAAAGTACTTGGCTCTGCTACAGTCTCCTTTAAAACACTGTGCAGGGAGGGTGCACGGAGTTGGACGAGACCTGGCTGAATTGCTTTGTGTCAGTCACACCAGTGCTGCAGCTGCAGTGATGCACCCTATTCCAGTGATGAAAATTACACCACTTGCTTCTTACGTACTGTTTCTCCTTGGAGTTCACTGCTGGAAGGTTAATTTTTCTAAGATATGTTTAAAAGCTTTGGTCTGATGGCATATAGTGTCATAATATATGGAGGTTTAAAACTATCTGAAGTTAACTTTCTTAGCATAAACAGTTTTTACTGCTTATGCTTAGTAACATTTTTTTTACACCTCTTGGCTGCGTAAGTTCCAGTGGTGTGGACAGATAAACACTTCACTTCCTTTAAACTGAATGCTGTGTTTTAAAATCCTCACACTGACTCCTGGAAGAAGTAGAACAGAAAATAAAATGGTTATTGGCATGAAAGAAGATCCTAAGGGGTTTACTGAAGGCTTGGTTCTTAATGTTTAAAGTTAACAAAAATATGCTAAGCAGAGTTTCCTGACTCTTCATGCTTTGATTAATTCAGATCTTAAATTTACACAGACACCAGCAAAATCAAAATCTATCCCCTGAGATACTGCAAAAGTGTCAATGTGCTTTTCTTCCTGGCCTGTGTTGATGCAGGAAAAGAGGGTGTGTTTAGTCAGCAAAATACATTTTGCTGTCAAAGAAAGTTCCCTGCCACAAAACGCTCATTAACGAGATGAAAATACCTGAAAGTTCAGAAACTTCCACCTAGTGAGGGCACTTACTGAACACGTGATGAGCTCCAATGTTACCAAAGGAACTTCACAAAAATGGTCTGTGCTAACTTGCAGAACCAGAGCATGTCTGATAGGCTTGCCTACATGAAAGGAGAGATCAATCTATGCACGTGAAGGATTAGTTAGCAAAGCACTGCAGTTTGGCACTTGGATGCCGACATCTAAGTGCAATTAGAGGTGTCTTCCACACCCTAAAGATTGACTGGTGCTGCTGTGGAGCACCATACTGAGATCCCTGAGCTAACATTGAGCGTGCTTTCCGTGCTGCCCTGTGCAGTGCCTCACGTTCACTGCTCCTGGGATCCAGAACCCCCCTCTGGAGAGGCCAGGTTTAGTGCCTCTGCCTAAGCCGGCTTGCTGGGCTGGGTGCTGAGCTGGATTATAGGACTGACTTTTTGCATGGTTAAACTTTAAACTTCTGTCAGCTAAGATGTACTGCCTACCAGAATGACCCTTAGAGATGGAACAGAAGAGTTCATTGAAATGACTTTCTAGGTCTGTTTTGGCTTTAATAGAATACCCCTTTTTTTTTTTTTATCCCTAGAAGAATATCAATGTCACAAATTGCAACATGATTTTGGTTGTAACAGTTGAGCAGGAAGAGACACTGAAACTGAGTTTATTTTCCTGATGTTATGGCTTAAGTACCACAAAGTCATCACTTGTATGTATAAATATGAACATAAAGTAAATTTTATTTTGCTACTTGCTAAAGCAGGTTTTGATACACTTATTAAACAACACAATACAACAAATGCAAAACAAATACAATAAAGCCTTATTAAAGAAGGGAAATGCTGTATTTTACATTTAGGTGAAATTTCATTAACAGAACTTGAGTTGTGCAGTCTTGCTGATGGTGCTTTCCCTACTATGAAAGTGCTGCCCTGGTTGTTTCTGTTGGTGATGGCAGTCATGGTTAATGTTTGCTGTTAGGGGTTATATATGACAGCTGTTAGTGTAACCATTCTCTCTTGAATATTCTCTCCAGTCTGCTTCTCCTTAGAGTGAAAATTAATGTAGCATCAAGTTAAATTTTTATGTAATTAAAACCAAATAACTAATGTGTTTCTGGCTCTTAAAACAACAGAAGTCTTCACGTGCATATAGAATGGAGAGCATATCAAAATTAATGTCCTGATAATGCCCTGTCCTGGTGTGAAAGAATGGGTTTCACAAGAATCCAAGGTAAACCATCACAGCAGATGGACATTCCTTTGGTGTCCTTTGCTTTCCTCAGGTACATGGTTCACACTTGATATTTATAGGAAGGTCTTATCAGCTCTGTCTGAAGGAGTTTTGTTTTGATCTTCCTTAATACTGAATTTCTACTCTAAAAGCAGGTGTGTATTACTGATGCCCTTCAGCTGATGTTAAATATTACTGCTACATTTTGCTTAGGCAGCACGGTAACCTTTACCTTGATAAATGTCTCCCCTGGTAGCCTCTGGAAAATACTGGTTTATGATCTGAATTTAGAAGATACAGGGAATGCTGGTACCTTGCAGGATTACACTTTGCTGTGCTGCTGCTTGCCAAGAAGGATACTTTTCATTCTTCTGCAGAGGTTCTGCATAGGAAGATGTGTCCCAGGGATGTGCTGGTGGTCACATCTCAGATGTATTCTGTGATAACTGAAAGGCACTGAAGACACTCTCTCAGGGTTTTAATACTGTGGCCCTTGGCTGCTGTCTGACTCTTCTTGCATTACCTTCCGGGACTCTACAGCTCAAAACTATCAAAAGGTTTTTTTGAGGATCCATCAGCTCACGCCGCAGAGGTGTTCTACTCTGACTGTAAATGGCTTGGTTCAGTCTGGTGTAAATGCCTGTGCTACGTGGCCATGGTTGTTTATGTGTGCAGATTATTGATGTGAAAGTGGATGATCAAGTTGGATGTGCTTGCTTAAAACCTGCTGTACAGGAAAAGTGGCACAGAAGGCTGCGGAGTGTGTGCATACCCCCATCCACACAGTGCAGTCTTTTCTTTCTAAGGCCAAAGTGTTGGTGCGTTCATGCAATGAAAGAAAAAAGTACTTTGGGATGGGTTGGCAGCATCTAGGTCATTTTGCCCCAAATACTCACTCCCATGTTTAATCAAATCATAGGAGGACTTTCAATGTTGGGGTTTTTTAGGGCCTTATCTCTGCTGTTGCAACTGAGGGCTCATTTTCTTAACTGTTTGGTTTTTTCCATTCTGATGGGAAAGCTGTTCCTCTGAGATGGTGTTTTAAAAAAAAGACAAACATACAAATGTAAAAATCCTTTTCTTTTTCTGTAATCTTCTACTCAGTTTTGCCCAGAGTTTGGAGGGAATACCTCTTACGTCTCTGCTGCCATCTGTGTGTGCATAGGAGGCAACTAATAACAAAAGTACGTCTATAAAGATATTGGAAAGTAACACCCTATTCCAGGGTGTGCCACACCATAACACATCCGGGGTGTTGAAAATATTCCTGTGAACTCACACCTTCCTACCACAGAGTGAAGGTGTGCAACTGCTAATACAGAGTAATCACTGGTGCCCTGCTCTGGTTGCTTACCTAAGTGTGCTGATAGCTTTCTTAATGTCTTCTAAATTAGGAAATATAAAACCTTGTCATGTGAACCTTCCCCAGGTGGGGTGTTGGATGGGAATGAGTCAGAAGGCCCTTCTCTAGTGTTGGAACTGGTGTACAGCAAACACCCCACTGAAACCTGTTCCTACTGGTTTGATTTGTTAATCACGGAGCGCTGCCTGATGGGCCTGCTCCTCCTGGTGTCCTGCTAACACGGAGGAAGACACTCTCTGCAGGTCTTCTCAGGAGTGAACTTGCCTTGGCAGCAGGAAAGCTCCCTGAGGTTTGGCAAGATGCAGCTGTGGAAGTTTCTCTCTCAGGTGCAAAGGCACGGCTGCCTCCAAGGCACAGTTTGGCCATCCCTGTAGGCCTATTGCTATCCACTCTGGATAGCCATCCCTTGGACGCTGAGGAAGGAGAGCATGGTGTGAGTTAGGCATCTCCCAGTTGTCTTGAGATGATGACAGCGACAGCAGCTGCTGTTTCTCATTAGCCATCCTGAACCTGATGCATCCAAGGTCTGGAAGAGCTCAGATTTTTCCTTCAGTGATGCTGAGCACTCTTAGATGTTTATAGTATATTGGGTCTTCTCTAAGTTTGCTGTAGAGCTCTCTTCCTGGACCTAGGGAGAAGAGCAAACATTAGACTGGCACACATCCTTTGCTTGTCAGCATTGTGGTATCTGCTGCCAGCTTGTGTTACTTTGGGGACAGAGGGGGAGCCTGCTGAAGTTCCATTCAGACTCTCCACTCCCTCAGATGCAATGTAATGCTGTCTGCTGATCAAGGAAGGTGGTGCCAGACAAAGAGCGCTTTGTCCGCTGCTTTACCTCCTGGGAAGAGCGGGTGGTGCCAGGAAAGCTACGCCTGTTCTTCTGAGTGCGTTGAGCAGCACAGCTCTGATGGCGTAATTTTAAGTTCAAAGAGGTGGGTGAGATAAGGCAGGGAGGGACACACTGCTCTAGAGTAGAGAACTTAGGTGAGTCCTTTCCAGCCAGCAGACACACCACTCCCTGACACGAAATGTTTTGCACTCTGTGTTTTGCTTTGAACTTAACCTGGCACCGAGCTATCACATAGTTCTCCTGAGGCTTTTGTGCTCTGCAGCTGAATATCACTTTCTAGAGAGCAGAGCCCGAATGCAGCGCTCCTGAGAGAGGCAGGCTGTCTTGTGTATGTGGGCTGGTAAATGATTAATGAATGGATATCCTCAGAAGAAAACCAAGAAAACAACCTACCCACACATTTAACCCCCCAATACTCAAGTTTTGTTTTGTTTTTTCTTTTTCTTCTTGAAAAGGGTTGTGCATCTGAAAAGCAATTGGGGGTTTGAAAGGTTTTCTTCACAAGTGCTGCTAATAAACGAAAGCAATGCCACCAGCTTATAGCCTTCATGCTTTTAAAAGAGAAATGACTTCTGTAGTTCTGAATACTTGACTGTGTGAAGTTTCTTGAGAACTGCAACCTTTCTCTCCCCATAAACATGTAGAAGAAAGAGTATTTGGTATTCATTCAAAAGTCTAAGTGTAAAGTAGTGCCTGAATATTGCAGAGAGAGAGAGGGCATTAATTTTATTTAACAGTTTGTGCCTCCTCAACTCTGAGATCAGTAATGTCTGTAACACTTGTAATTGCCCATATAGCATCATTACATGTTCTTTTGGAAATGTTTATGCTTTAAAATATATTTATTGACTTGATTTTAGTTTGTTGCTACCCCATTTTCCCCACAAAGACTTAGGGGTTTTTTCTATTCTAGGAAATCACAGCTTTGTAGTCTGGTAATTCTTCATATTCCTAACTTCTCAAATATGTCAGCTTGAAAAACTGGATGAACTCTTCTTATATACGAGCAAACATCCATATTCCTCTTTTCCTCACAGAGTTACCTTCAAGTTGTCAGACTTTCCCATGGTCCTGTCTGTTTGTTATTTCACTTTCTGTGCCCATTTGAATTTTGGCAAACACTTCTCCATTGATCTACAGTGCAATATCAAATTGCAAAATCAAAATGCAGTCAATGAGATTGCTGGCAAAAATTGCGTATTTCTTTTGCATCTCTGGGTGCACTTGTTCTTCCTGTTCTTTCATCTCCCCCTATTAGCCAGTCTGGTGAGGTAGCAGCTTTTTACCTAATTTAAATGAAATATTCCCCTTTTGTCAGAACACCTGTGTTGGGGAATCTCGTCTACTTTGCATTTTGTTTTATAACTGTTAAGGGAAGTATACGTATGTCTTCCCTTTTTTTCCTCCCCCTGCCCCCCCCTTCATCTAGAGTCAGGTGCTGACAGCTTCCCAGAATGGAAGCTATGGATCAGCAATACCTTTTCAGTTTGGAGAGTTGACTCCAATTTAGCATCGAGTGAAACGATTCTGTGCAATTCTTCATCAGGTTGCACTGCTGGGAATCTTTCACTTTTGACTTCATCTCTCTGGACCCAGCCAGACTTTTTTGCAGTGTCTAGTTTCCCTAGAGTTACCATTCTCATAAGTTAAAATCAGCAGATTTTGAAACCCTTTCTTTCTTTGTGTATATACAGCCCCTTATGTCTATGAGAGACTTCTGGTATCCCCTACAGAACTTGTAGAATTTGCTTGATGTTCAGTTTGGTTGGGTGGATATATCAAAGTTTGTATCCAGGTTTCTAATGATACCACATTCAACACTCTTTCAGTTCCAATTTACCTTTCAGATCTTTCAGATGGGCCAGACAGCAAAACTGGAACTGCTGTAAGAGTCTGCAGCCCTCAAAGACTGTTGCTCTTTGATGTAATGAGAAAAGTAGGCTTAGTTCACAGGGTAGTAATATTCCAAGTAATGGAAGAAAAGTCTGATTGTGTCCCAGAAGTTCATGGAAAGAAAAATACTTGCATTTTCTCTCCTGCTTTCTAACCTAGAGTAAGAGTCTGTGGTTTGTAGACACCAGTTCTACTTATAAAATATGCACGGTTTCATGGGATTTGCGTGGTGCCTTAAAGGGAGCAAAACCTTGTGATGACAGTGATACTTTTCAATCCTATTACAGTGAGCTACTAGGTGGGAAGAGCTGTATCCTTTTAGATACAGCTGTCTTGCTCTCTTGCTCTCCTCTACCTTGACTCAGCACAAGTATAATCTTACCCGTGTTTTAAAAAGAAAACCCTTAAGATTTGCCTCAGCGTTGAGTTAGTTTTATTTGTGAGAAAGGAAGTGGGAAGAGAGGGAAAACTTGTAGCTTTTACAACTGATAACTCTGAGTATCACATGTTCCTCTCAGACTTCCACTGCTTTTGGCTGTTACTCAAAGTCTGCAAACTTGAAACTTGCTGAAATTCAGCTGTGACCTTACAAGCATTCACTGTGAGGTGGTGGTTGGTTTTTTTGTTTCATTTTGTTTCCTTGTTTCAGATGTCCATGGGCAGCAAAAAAAGCCGATTGGAGTTGCATCAATTAGGAAAAAGTTCTGGAGGCTCGTACAAAAGAAATTAACTGGGGAGGATGACTTTTTGAAAGGTTTCAATTGAGGGAAGGGTAGAATAGCAGCCAAGAAACTGGTTCCCAGAAGACTGGGAGATGGCCTGAATCACACAGGATTTGCTTGGCATTGCTTGAATTGCTTTGCCTTAGCTCTTGGCTGGTACACTGGAGTGCTGGGCTCATTTGCATGATGCTGGAAAGACTTAAGTGCTTGGGAGAGGGTCTTAAAAGCTGCCTAACTTAACCACTGGGAAGCTGAGAGAAAAAGGCTGATCCCCACTGGGAATCTGAGGTGTATTCAGGGCCGCACTTGAGGCTCCGGTCTGATCCCACATTTCTAACGATTTGAAGCTACCCTAAGCCCTAGCTACAAGGAAATTGGAAACGTGGCTCCTGAGTTCCCAAGAGACAGCTCTTCTCCTCTTTCATGAGGTCTAACTCATGAATTCAAAAGGGAGGAGTTGCATGAACACTCCAGCCTACCCAGCTGGTGAGCTGCTGCCAGCAAGGTTGGGGCAGGGAAACAGTGCCTGTTTCTAGGCACTGAGCAAGGCATGAATAAAGTGTGAAGCTGCTTCACCCCTTGCCTACCCCGACAGGCCTGTAGAAAACCATACAGTTAAAAGTCTTTAAGGACAGTTAAGAAGCTCAAAATGGGTCTCTTAGCCTGTAGTCTGTAATTGCAATCTGGAACTTCACACCAGTTTTCCTAAAGTAGGAGTTTTACAGTTTTAATACCACCCATCTGGCCTTGAAGTTATCCCTTGATGAGAGAAAAGAATAAAGAGAAGGGAGTTGTAAAAGTTGTTTTAATCAGTTTAAAAAAAATATTCTTTCCCTTCTGTGCAAACTTGGGGGAAGAATTTTTATTAAATTCTGAGAAATGTTATATTTTGAGTTGATGGTTCATATGGGCGATGATGCCTTTTGTAAATCTCTTACATAGCACTGCATGAATTTTCATACAGAGCACCAGGTGCAGAAGAAAGCAAGCACATGTGACTGCTAGGAATGAAGCAGTCACCAATGCAACTATGCCACGACTCTTACCTGGATCATAGTTCATGCTAGGAGCAGATGAAGACTCCTGCAAAGTACAGTACTTAGAGCTTGGGGAATTTGGGTATGGGCTACCGCACACTTCTTTTTGTTTGGCTGATTCTTCTGCTTTTGGCTTCACTTTGTTTCAAGTTTGTCCCCACCTTTTCCTTTACAGACATTATGACTTGTTACATGGACTAAATCTGCGTGGGAATTTGTGAGGGAAGAAATTGCCATGAGCTTTCTATAATTAGTCTATGAAATCTCTTCCAGACAGACTGTCCCTTTTTCTTCTGGGGGCTGGAGGGGGAACTGTTACAACTGAGCTAACATGGCAAACAAGCAAGGCAAAAATTACTGATGTCTTTTCCTTCTGTAAATACAGAACCCAGCTGGCAGGAATGTAGAGCAGGAGTTTTGTCAGGTCATGTGTGTTTAGGGAGGAGGGAGCTGCAGAGAAATGTGTCTCACAGGATGACGTCATCCTGTGAATTTTTGGATGCCCAAAAAGATGATTTTTTTTTTTTCTTTTTTTTTTTTTTCTGCTGGAGTCAGTGTTTGCTACTCAAAACAACTGGTAGGAAGTCTGGTAGGAATTCTTGGGTCAGCATCCTCCCTATGGAAACCGGCACAGTCCATGTCTGGGAACGAGAGCTGGTCACGTCAGTGCTGCCAGTTAAAGCAACTGACATCATGGATGTCCTAGGCTTTGACTGAACTACTGTACCAATTGGTGCCAATAGGAAAATAAAACCGTGCTATTTAAGTCATGTAGAACTGTTTATATGGAGAACGTAATTTGTGTGTTTAATTTAGCCTGTGATCCAAGGCAGTGATTCTGCTGTGTCAGGGAAAGGCACTTCTGTGAGCTTTGAAAGTTAAAGAAGTGGAAAAACTGGCTTTTTCCTCTGTCGTGGGCTGTTGTGCAGAGATTTTCTGTTCTCAGTTGGCAGAGATGAACTTGTTTCAGTGGCGGGAGGGGGAAGCTATTAACGCTAATAGCAAAGGTGACCATTATTACCTGGATAGGAGGAACATGGCTATTTAACTTCTTGCTCTAAAGGATCTGTGCAACAGAGAGAAACTGAAAGCCTGTACTTACTTTCTCGCAGCTTTATGTACAGACATGAAGCTCTGTCTTCCATTCATTCGCTTTACTGCAGGTGAGACTCAACTCTTCTGTTGAACCCAAGTGTGCAGTTTGACCCCAAAGGTGGGTGGAGCAGGGGCAAAGAAGGAAATCCATTGTATGCTGTAAGAGGGCTTTCATAAATGTCCTCAAACTAAGAACACCAGGCTGCTGAGCCACCTTTCACAAAATCTACAACACTGACAGATGCTACTGTCGTCTTGGGTGGTTGGTGGCCTATGTAGAGTAAGAAAGACCTTTTAAATCAATGTGGTTATGTTTCTCAGGGGAGGCACCTTCACCTCACGCTCTTTAAATATTTGTCACCAGTTCAACCTTTCCGGTTCATCTGACATGAATTCTGTATTGCAGTGGACTGGGAATAGCCAGCCAAGGCTGGCTGGCTGCATTTGAGTGGCTGAAACAATTCAAGCCACCTGCATCTATTCATTGTTGCCTTGTTTCATGGTGCTCACCTGATCCTTCTTTTGCTGTGTGTGGACCAGCTCATCATGTGAAAAGCCCCATTTTTGTTATGATGGCTGCACACGTGCTCAAAAAGGAAGAGGGATGTGTGATTAGGATATAAGATCATACCTGAAGGTCATCATCAAAATGATGGGAAGTACATTCATTGTGTTCTGCCAGAATAATTGGTTTGTGTATTTTATTTAATCTTTTTAACAATTAGTAACCTTTTGAGCATAGGCAAGTGTGAGGTATGTATCTGTGGAGGAGAAAGTGTTCAGCACAAAGTACTGATTGGGGAAAGCTGTCTCTGATAAAATGCTGCAGAGGCCTCTGCATTTCCAGACTCAAAAAGTAAAGTCTGTGTAGACCAAGTGGGATCACTGTGAAGCTTGATGGGGAAAGCAAAACAGGGGTGAGATGGATGGGCAGGGTGACTCAAATAATCCAGTTCTTTAGCTACTGTGTCTCTGCTAAATTACTTACTAGCGTTCAATGTATGCAGGAGAATTAAGACATTTGCTACACAAATGGCATTGCCAAAAATAGAAGAAAAACAAAGTAGTGCTGCGTTAGATTCATGGATCTGAGCTGAGAGATTTGTACGAGTGTGACTTAGAAACCCAGAACCAGCTGCCAGGAAGGATGTGTCCCTCAGAGTCAGTGTAGGAGAAGAGCTACAGCATATCCTGGGGTGTGGGGTGAGAAATACCCTGAGTAGGAATGAAGTTGCTGTTTGATATTAAATCAGCTTTAGGCTTCACTAGACACTGTGGGATTCTGGATGGGGGAAATGGTCAGTGCTTGTAACTGTTCATGGTACCAGATTTTTTCTATGCAGTGCTGTTGAACCTTCCAAGAGAAGAGTTGCTATAGAAACATAACACGTGAATTTAGACAAACTTTCTAGATAAAATCAACAGAAAACCTGAATTTGAGTTCAGACTGGTAGTGTCTTAAAACAGTATGTAAATAGAAGAGAGACTGACATTTATAATAAGATCTAGTATGCATATGTTCCTCTCTGAAAAACTGCTTTATCTGAGTCTAAAAAAATGCTGAGATGGACTTGAAATCCTAAGGGTTGGTTGGTTGTTTTCCTTTTTTTCAGTTTTGATTGCTACTGACTGCCCACTGTCCCGCTTCAGGAAGTCTGTGGCTGCCTGTGGGTTACCTGTGTTTGTGTACTGGTGTGTCAGTACACACTCCGTTAAAGACACACAAAGATGTCAAAGGATCCGGTGGATCTAGTGGATCCAAAGGTCTGCAAGAGCTGTTCTAGGTAGATGGCTGGGAGCAGATGTGCTTGTGCTGCCTTCCTAAGCTGGGAGCAAGGTGCACAGACTTCTTAATGGCAGACAGGCTTGGCTGATCTTGTTGGTTTATACTCCTGTAGTCATCCTGCTGGCTGTGGGAGGGTTAGGGCAGTAGTAGGGAGGGAGGGGAGCGAGGGGGAAGTGCTGGTGGAGGGGGGAAGTAGGGGAGAAGAGCAGCAGCAGCAGCGTGGGTGGCGGTGGATGGCAGGAGGAGGAAGAGATGGAGGGACAAGGGCTCCCCACTGGGAGGTCAGGAAGCACCAGCCTGGCAAGGATGAGGCGTTCTGCCAACCCCGCTTTGGGATCAGGGCTCCCCTGTCAAACTGGTGGCTTGCTCTGAGTACTGAGTGCCTCTCAATACTCTGCTTATGAAAATTTCTGGTGCCATTTTAAAAAAAAGTTGCTTTGCTAATCTGCATTTCTGGTTAAAATTCTAATGACTAGAATTAGTCTGTCTAGAAGAAAGAGACATATGGCAAGCAAATGGCCCTTTTTAATGAGCCTAGCACGCAGCAGTTGGCTGCTCATCCAGTTTGTGTGTGGCACAGCCTTAGACCAGCATCTTCTTGCCAGATAAAAAAAAAAATTTAAATCCTGCAACCTTTTGGTGAGTTTCCTCTCAGGAAGGGGGGTGGGAAACATTATAATGTAAGTATTAGAGAAAGACAAAACATCACTGTGGCTTCTGCAACAATTTGTTAGCAAAATTATAAGAAAATATTCCAGAACCTAGCTTAGAAAACAGGAAAGCACACAGTTCTTTACCTCTTAGTGGTGGATGGGTACCGTTATACTCTTCTAGGGCATGTGAAATTTTCAGTGATAAATAAAATAAAGTAACATAATGTCTGACTTCTGAAAGTCACAGTGGTCTGAAAGGATGCAGTAAATAATTGCATCTGGTCTATAAAATCGTATTACAATTAATTGCAATAAATACTTGTCAGAAAATACTGTATTTGGTAGCCAGTAGAGGGTCTGGAGGGTTGATGGGACCATTGTTTCTAAACTGTGGGTGCCACCAGTATGGGAGCATAAAATTTATGATGATCAGTCTCTGCTGTTAGTAATGGCTGTGTGACTGATCTGAGAGAAATCCACTGCCAAGGTGTAGCTGTGTAAAGATTCATACAAGTAAAAACTTACTTATGCCCAACTTCCTCATTCAGCCCTATGACTTTGGATGAACTTAGGGCAAGGTCAGACTGTCCTTCAACACTTAACCTTGCCTGCTGAAGAATATTCTGTGCTGTGCCAATGACTTTTAATATTGGCTCTGACGTTGGTGTTTGTTCTCGTGTTGAAATTAGTTTGTGTGCAGCAAAGGGAGAATACCTCACGCTCAGTCACCTTGCTGCTAACTCCTTGTGAAGTTCTGCCTCACCTGATGTGCAGTAGTGCTGCTTTTCCTTCCTGCTGTGATTTCTAACACTTTTCCTGGCCGCTCAGTGATTGAAAGTGCAAAGTACTTTGCCACCCTCTGTGTGCATTTGAGGCTACCCAGCCCTCAGCTGAAGAGAGAGGGCTGCTTGTGCAGTCTTTTACCTCGAGCACTGCCCCTACATGGTGGGTTTATTGGATCCTCTGTAAGAAAGAGGCTGGTTAAGTACTTCAACAAGAAAAAAAGAGAGATGTGTTTCAGACCTGTTTCAGTAGGACTGCCTGAAAAAAAAAAACAAAACGGGAGGTACTGGAGTTCACTGGGGTGGTAGCAGCAGCAGTGTGCACCTAACTTTTCACTTGGTGCTATTTACTTTGCCTTTAGTTGCCATGAATAAAATCTGTGTGGCTCTCTCAGAAGAGAAAAGGAAGCTATTAGCAGCAATGACTGTGCTCATCCGGCTCTTTTGATAACATACGAACTAGTAATTGCAACTTAAAATAACTTCTCCCAGTCCATCCCTTGGCTGCACAGTTGTTATCTAAGCAGCCTGGAAACAGAGCTGCTGCTGGCCTCAGGCGCTGCCAGGTCTGGTGTCTGACCGACTGGTTTGAAATCTGGGGATGAGCTTTTCAGCTGGCCAACACAGTCTGGGTGGTGGAGGGTTTTTGGTAGACTTAATCTTCGGTCTTGCAGGCTTTCTTCCAGCTGTGTGTGTTTAGCAGGGACTCTTGGTAAGCTCTCCCTCCCAAGGCCGTGTCTGGATATGAACCAGCTGAGTGCGAATGTACAAACCTTTTCCATGTCACATTGCTGGTGACCAATTATAGCAGCACAATATGGAGGGGGGGGAGAGCAGAGGCATTTGACCCTCTGTATTTGCCAAGTCATATTATCATAGCAAGGTGTGAATAATAGCCCCTCTCTCTCTCTTTCTATATATGTGTATATATATATATACACAAACCCCAAAATCAGATCTCACTTTGATTTGATTTCCAAGGTATCTGTATACCCGAAGGCAGACTACTCCCAGATACTTCTTCTTTGTGTGTAAGCAATACAAATCATTCCGTGTGAGTGGGTTGAACTTTTCGGGGGGGGGGATGTAAATATATTTTAAGGAAGGTATGCTCTGATAGGCAAATAACTACAAAAGCAATGTAGCTAAATTGCCTACCTAATTTTACCAATGTGGCTGAGTTAAACTGTGTTCTTTGCTGTTGGGATGCTCTTGGGGGATTTTATTTTTTTTTAATCTACGTTTTCCATTGTAAAGCATGAAGGGTGTGTACACTCTTACAGCATGGTGAATTAAATAGGATCAGTGAGTAGCTGGTAGGATCAGTCCTGGCTGTACAGTAAGTAGTTGACAGTTTCCTATCTGTGAGTAAACTCATAAGGTATCTAGTTTATTTCCATTGTCTTAAATTTGTCTGAAAAGGGGTAAAGAAAATTTAATGCAACCCAAAAACTGGCTTTTGCACTTTCCGTCTCTGGTTCTCCAAAAATAGCCAGAAGAATTCTTTCATGTGCAGTTTTCAACAAAACTACAGTACTTCAATATATTTCAGTATTCATTTAGCTTCAGGTGTCTAATGTCACAAATTTTAAGAGCACAGAATAAAGTTACCTAATGTGTTTGAGGGAGATGTTGAAAGAAGTATGTGATGCTGTGAAATTCCTCTATGACAAGTTGCCACAACTTGTATATGTCTGAGGGGGTGTGCAAGGAAGCTGGTGTTTTCATTAGAAAGTTTCTGCAAAAGAAGTTTGCAGTCCATACGTTCCGTTTTGAAAAAGCTCTCAAGGGAGTGGGGAAGGAAGGTTGAGTCCTAGAATTAGAAATTTAGTAAGTGTTTAAGGCCTATGAAAATTAAATTTCTCTTCCCCAAGTTTTGAAAACCAAGCCAGTATATGAGTACTTCTGAGAGGATTGCTCTGTCCAAATCAATAGCAGAGTTACCTGCTGCCTTGCTTAATAGAAGGCTACTTTTTCAGGGTAAGAACATTTTCAGCTTTAAATGCCTGTTGTGCTCGTAAGCTGCTCTGATGGATAGGAGTTGTGCTGAGCGTAAACAGAGACCCTCACTTTGAAGGGCCTGTGTCATAGGAACCACATGTGTGATTTATGTGCATGTTTCTGGTGTTTGCATTGTGTGTGGTGATGATGGGTATTGATTGTTTTCCATAGTTGCTGGTCCAGTCACAGTGATCCTTAGATGCATTTATAAAATAAAGTGGAGGAGAAGATAAGTATTACTGCCTGGGGCCTCCCCTTGAGCACCAGTAAGCCCTGCTCTTCCAAATCTGAATCAAAAGTTTCAGCTGTTGCATTTTGAAAGGCGGCACTTGAGTAACGCTTGATCTTGTTCATAATTTAGTTGGATCTGTTTGAAACATAGTCTCTTTGTAAAGGCTTAGTTGTTTATAAAGCTCAAAACCTTGTTTGGATAGCTATTTGGAAAACTAAAATTGGGGACCTGGTTGGTAAGCGTTTGCCCAAGGCTTCAGTATAATTGACTTCAAAAGAAATCAACAATAGAAACAATTTGGGCTGGTTTTGGCAGATGCGGCTTTTTGTTTCTTGCTTTCCTCAGTTGGAGGGACAATCTTGGGAATAGAGACTGAATACTTTGACTAGCATTGTTATAAATATCAGTCTCCCTTGCAGGAATTCTCTGTACTAAACAAATAAACAAAACTGTTTTAAAAGTTTGTTCTTATGTGTGAGGAACCATTAAAATGAATACAGATACCCTCTTACCTATGTGGTCAGACAGCTTCTCTGAAATAGATTTAAAAATAACTCTGTGTATTGTCTTTTTACATTTAGGCTGTGCTTGTGGTACGCAGCCACAACTCCATGTTGTTGCATGCTAAAGCATGTCGTATCATGGCTTCTTAGGCCAGATGAGTTTCACAAGTTAATTATCCTTAAAATTAGCAAATGCTATAACTCTGAAATTTGTCTTGAGTGATTGGCTTTGTTGTTCTAGGGCTTAGCAACCCTTATCCGGTAATGTTTCACCAAGTATTGTCTTCATTTGAAATGCTCATCAGTTGTTTCCCGTGGTAATTCCTAAACTGAGGAAAAGATTCTTCTTCCTCTGCCATAAGAAGAAAGTGGCTATGGCACATGGGTAATGTCAGAACTTCTGGGTAATGTTTGGAAAAGCAAAAAAGCAAACAGCATCAAGGAAGGATTAGATGAAACTCTTCACTGGCCTCTCAGGAAAACTTTTGCAGAAGTATGTAGAATTTCCTTAGTTGAGCCATTGATTTAATTTTTTACTTATTTGTTTTTCCAAGAGAGTGGTAAAAGTCCCAGTAATTTCAGTGGGAGCAGAGCTGGATTACTAATAAGGGCTCTTGAGAAGAGCTTCCTTCTGAGTATCTGGAAATACTTGTATTCTCTCTCTGGTATTCTACTCGTACTACTATGGCTCAAAAAGTGAGAAATAGAAGGAAGCAATGTGGGTGGCTTTTGGTTATTTGAACACAGTGCCCTGGATCTAGGGGTTCACTTTAGTGAGAGGAGGTAGAGGCTACAGACGTCCAAATCTTACTCAGAGACACCTAAGGTTCAAAAGCCTTTTGTCTTGAATGTTGAAGCTTGATCCAGTGGCTATAAAAGAACATCCATCTATATACTGAAAAAAATTACAGCAGTATCAGTTAAATGCCCAGGGATGAAGGGAGATAATGAAGATAGGAGTGTACATATATTTGTTTAGCTGATTTCATATCAAATGTAGTTCATATGTAATGGCAGCAACAACAAAAATGTGATTGCACATTAAATTTAGTTTGGTTGTAATAGCAGCAACAAAAAAAATGTGTCCTTACAAACTCGGAGCATGTAAGTACAATTACTAATTCTGAATGCACTGAATTAGTCACTTCCAACCACCCACAGCAATGGATTTATGTGTACTGCATTTTGGGAGCACCTTTTAGGTTCCTTACTCTTGGCTGCTGTGGCTCAGAAACATCGAGGAGTGAAGAACAGTATGAATGTGGTTTCCACTGAAAAGAGCAGGTGCAAAATCATATACAAAGGACTTTTATTATTTAATAAGAGCACCTCTTCTTGAAGAGTTGGACTGCAGACTCTTTGAACCATATCCAATCAAACATTTGGAAACAGATGCCTTCAACTGTTGCTTCCCCTCTCTTTCCTTCCAGTGGATAAATTTGCGAACATTAAAACTAGCTGGTAGAGGGTAATACTGTATGATAACTTTTTGTTTTGAAAAATAAAGAACAAAACAAAACAAAACCCAAAACAAACCAAAAAAACCACATCCAAACCATAGTAGTCAAATCTCTTTGCTTCCATGGGCACGTACGTTGGTAGGATTTTTCATCATGAATGGCACGTATACCATGCAGAAGTCAGTGACACAGTAAATGTAAAACCCCACAGTACTGTTCCCATGGATGTTTTTCAGTCTGGTGGTAGATGTTTTCTTTCTTCCTTTTCTTCATGGGAGTTATCACTTGTGATTTGTGGAGACCCAATAACTTCAATGTTTGACTGTTCCAGAAGGTCTGACTAATAAAGATGACAAAATTTTGTCTGCAAACAGTTACAGCAGAAAGAGTTCAGGCCAACATGGAAATCAAACTTTGGGTGTTGACATCAGTATTCTTCTAAATAGTGTAAACAACCAGACAGATTATTCTTAGCAATGATTTACAAACCCACCAGAGATTTGATTGCATCCAGATTATAATGCAGCATTTCCCTCTGAGCTGCAAAGTCAGTTATTTTTTCAGTAGAGGTTGTTAGATTGCCACTATTTTTTTTCCTGTCATTTTGTGCCTGTGTGTGGTATCACCTTAATGGTTTTGGCTGCTTAACAGTCTCACAGTAACTAAAGCAAAATCAAAGTAAACATGTGAAGAATAGCTAAGAGATTGCTAAACTTGTGTAGAGATTTGGGAAATTCCTCCAAAAGAAAGAAAGCATTTCTTCTGTGTCTGGCAAATTCTTTTATTAGAATCTTTGCCCTTATGTTACCAGACTGATTTAACTGTTTCATTATTTATTTATTTACTTTTTTTTTCTCTGCAGATGTACTGGCTCCAGGCATTGGCGACTAACCCGAGTTATATTTGTGGAGTTGATGTTTGTATTGTATTGATTGTGCTATTCCTAAATATAGCAAAGTCACTTTTAGACTGTTGTCTCGCTCTTGTTTTGCAGTCATTCAGAGATACATGTTCGTCTGTTAAGCACCACTGTTCTGCAGGTTCAATACTTTAGCATTTAAGTTTTGAGTAAAAGCTTTGTGGTCTTGAGATCTGTGAAAAGCAATAGTGGAAAAAATACCTTTATGCTGTACTTGACTGAGAAATTTGTAATTATATTTTTGAATAGCTGTCAACTGTGAGAGTAGATTTTGGACCATTTAAAAAAGCGCTTAACATTCCCCTATTTCATTGTGCAGTTAGCAAGACCAGCATATTATGTGACAAAAGCCAAAAATAATTTCCTAAAAAGTTACTAGTATATGGTCTTAAAGGCTGCTTTATGTTAGAATAGATCTTTCTCAGGTCCAGAATGGTGGCAGGTTTGTTTTCTGTGGTTGTTAAATTCTGTAAACCTTCCAGTAAGAGGCTGCTTATTGTTGTAGTCTTGCAAGGACAGGACAGTGGGGCTATCCCCGTTGTTCTTTGTGAGATGAACTGCATTATTGGCTGTGAACATGCTGTTGAAAGTCTTGTTCTGGAGGCATCTCAACGTTTAAGCCCAGCCAGGAGAAAAGGAAAACTTCCCAGGTGAATCAGGAAGGCGGACAAGACTGAAGTTCCACAGGCCGGACATGCAGCAACGAAGTGTTATAACCCATGGCTAGATAAGCTGCTCCTCTAAGATGAGAGATGCTGTATTTTTATTTACCAGATGATACAGGCTGAGGTGATGGAAAATGAAGGGGAATTCCTGGCTCTGGGCTGAAGTATTTGTGTGGGCTTGTGTAATAGGGACCCAGAATTAAGAATAGTAACTGAACTAGCCTGATCCTGACCGGAGACCAGCTTTAAAAGTACTTGGTCTCTGGCTAGAAAGGAATATTTGTGAGAACAGTTGCAATTTGGCACTGATTTGCAGTGTATTCATGAACACAGATGCAAAACTAGAAGAGCATCATGTAATTGCAATGGAAAATGTCTGTCCAACCACTGACATTTCAGAAGCAGCAACAGCTTTTGGTTACATAGCACTGAATTCTGAATCCGTTCACGTGCCCTAGCTGTGCCTCGACTCTGGAGTTGTCCTGTGGGCTGGAGCACTGGCTCTGCAGAGGTGCCCCACTGCTGGCGTGTGGCCAGGGTGGCCAAGTGGGACACTGCTGCAGCACAGCAAAGTGGAACACCTGCTACAAACTCCTTGCATGCTATTTCTGTTTGGTAAACAGAATGTAAAACACTAGAGGAAGTAGTAAAGACAATAATTTATAATATCCTAAATTCGTGATGTAATCAGGACTCTTGCAAGAACAGATTTTGTAACCATCTTTCCTGTTTTATTAGTATTACCTTGTATTGCAAAACTCTTCCTATTATCAGATCAGTTTGTAGGTATGTTTATTCTTAGGGCCTTGGATTTCTCTTTCATGCACAAATTGAACTGTTAATGTCTGGTGTATTTATGTTACACCCATTTGCCATTTTCAAGTTTAAGATTGCAGTCTGCAGTCTGACATTCTTCACTGACCATGTGGTATTAGAACTGTTTTGAGTCTGATTTATACGACCTTCTTTCAAAGGAACAACCAGCCTAGTTCAGTTAGTTGGAGCATGGTGCTAATAACACCAAGGTTACAGATTTGATTCCTGTATGGGCCATTCACTTAAGAGTTGGATTTCATGATCCTTGTGGGTCTCTTTCAACTCAGAATATCCTATGATCTGTCAACCTCTACGGTGCATTTCCTCTAAAAATGCTTAATTCCGTAGCCTTTTCTAGTCCTTTCTTCATCCTGCTGAAACTAACTGGTAAAAATCCCTTCATGTGGTCTGTATGTTGACTGCTTACACATAAATGTGGATTTGACAAAGCAGTTAGTTGTTAGCCTGCTGTATGTCTAACATACTGACAAAGGTTTTAAGCAGGACTGAAATCAAGCTAACAAGGGCTTAAATCATACAGCTAAAGGATATGAATGCAAATTTGTCAAGTGTTGCAGCCCTAATATTTAAATAGTCCTCTAAAAAAATCAGTTGCTGCTTTGTTGCCAAGATTTTCGTGGGGAGGTTTTTTGTTTCTCTTTCTTTAACAGAGGTGGAAAAGGTGCTTGGGCTGAATTTTTTCTCCCTCATCTTGGAACCTAATACATCCAGAAGTACAAATATGTACTTTTAACAACTTGTTTTCAAAAATGTAGCATTTTAAAAGAAATTCTTTGTGCTGCAGAACACTGAAGGCACCCAGAAAAAATGCTACTGTAACTTCAGAAACCTCTTACTTGAACTGAGCCGTGACTGGTCTTAAGCTGTATTTAGTGGGTACTTCAAAATTAAATAATACTTGCACAAGCTGGTCAGGACATGGAGTCATGAAACCGTTTTTTATTCCGTGCCTTGTTCCTGCATGCTGACACAATTGCAAGAAGCGTGCTTCCAGGAGTTTGTACATGTGTATATGCACACAGTAATATCCATGATCAATCACCAGACTACAGCTCATTTTCTTACACCTAATTCTTCTCTGAAGAAATGTGAGTATCTGTATGACATGTTCAATTTCAAACTTGGTTTAACCAGTTGGAGAGCTTGACAGTCCTTTATTATTTCTCTCTGTAAAACAGCCACAATACCTGAAGCAGCTTTCAGATACATAGGCAAATAGTCCTTGTGGTGGGAAACTTTCTTCGTGCTGAAAGCGAGGGACAGAGGAGAGGCCAAGAGGAGATGGCAACAGAGTATATATGTTCAGGGTGTATGCCAGCAACTCTTTAGAGCTGCATGGATCTTCTTCAAATGGCTGTATGATTTTTTTTTTTGGTGATTTTTTTTAATGTGATTTTTTTTTTTTTTAATTTTTTTTTTAATCTGGCAACTTCTTCCTCAGCTGAGTGATGCTTCCTGCCTCCCTTTCTTGGTAGGGAGCCTGCGTGTTCTGCCAGAAAGCAGCTGTCACTTGACACAATCTGTTCTGTGCTCCGGCGTAGGCTGGCTGCTCAAAGGGGAGCTCTGTTGATTCTTACACATTAGGAGATTAGAGAGTGACTTCAGCCTCCCTTGGTTATTAGGGCTTAAAGACCAGCTGCAGAGTGAAATATTTGGAGCCTGTTTCACTAGCTTTCTGCAGTGAAGTGGGTCAGCGTTAGGTGTTGAAGGAGAGGGGGGTGTGCTGTTCTGACATCTACAGATGCTTTGAGTGTATCGTGGTAGATGTGGGAAAGGGAAAGGTGGGGGGAGGAAGGTGTGAGATTAAGAGTTTATGAAGTGGGAATTTTGGTTTTGCTTGTTTTTTGCAGGGGTTTATAGGTAAGGTCCATGTTTTAAAATTTGTATGTATGTATGTATTGTCTGCATATATACTCATACATATCCAAATACACACACACATCTATCTATCTGCCTATCTGTCTATCTGAAACTGTGACTACTAATTACTACTGCCACTTTTTTTAGTGCCTGTTAGCAATTCAGAGTTGCACGATGCTCTTCCTGAAGGCCAAGTTCTTGTTGCAAACAGAAGAATAATGGGGTAGTAATACCAAGCTTCCTTAACAGCAGCAAGTGAAAGAAAAAAAATACTTCTGCAAAATAATTAAGCCTGTTTGGAAGGTAATGAGCTCCAGAATCACGTGCCAAGGCCTAGTTGCAAGGAGTTTCTGAGTTACAAGAGACACTTGTGTGTGAGCTTAATTCTCTAGAAAAAGCTTTAATTAATAATTGGCAGTAGAGGGAATTTTGCCATCTACTGAGTCATCTGAGAGTCCTGTCTAAAATGTCTCCTCAGGACAACTTAGAAAGAGCTTGCAGTACCCTATATAAATATCTTACCTAATGCTCTGCTTCCATGATTACTGTCCAGACAGTCTGATATGAAAGTAACACCTTCTGGGGTATATTAATTAAATTTAACTGACAGGCAGCATAGCTGAAGGATATAAGAAGAACTGATTATCCTTTGGCATTTTTCATATTCCTAAATCTGAATGAAGCAATATTATTTTTGTTTAGTCTTAAGGCACCCTTACACTTGCATTGTATACAGTCTTAAACTTAGGAGAATTTCTGCTAAAGACATCTTTTTTTTATTCTTAACATTTATGCTTCCATGCAAAGACAGCACAGTTAAAGCCTATTAGCTAAACGAAAGTGGTTTGAAAAGGTAATGTGAATAATCAGACTTTAGTGTCTATTTAGAGTTCTCCAATGATCTTACAGGAAAGCAGATTGTATACAATTTGATTCATTTATTTTACTAAAAAATCAGTTATAGACAACATGTGAATGACTTTCATCTTGGAAAATGATGAAAAATGTTTCAAAGAATGGAAATAGCTCAACAAAAAAAGTTTGTTGTCTGTTTAAACAACCTCATGTTTAAGTGACAAACTGTGACACTTGGTTTCTTAAAGAAGTGGTCATTTTCACTTTCAGGCTGTGAAATCACGGTTTGTCACAATAATTCAGAAAATTCATGAGGTCCACAGACATTGTCCATGACCGTTTCAGCTGTTCAGCATTGTTAGTGATCATGAGACTGAATCCTTCTCGCCTCTCCCACCCCTTCCCTCTCTTCTGTCTGTAAAGACTGTTTTGTTTATGTAGTTTCTTGGAACAAAACCCACTGACAGCAGTCTGTGCAATAGATTTATTAAGCAAATACAGTAGCTCCTTCTGTAGCTTCCTTTCCTGTATCATGCCTGTGACCCCTGGAGTTTTTCCAAGATCATGTCAGTCTTATGCTTCGTAGTTGGATACATTAATTATGCTTATGTGGAACTGAGCGTCTTAGAGTTCATTCATTCATTCATTGCTACTCTTCACAAATCTTGCCAAGATAACTGGTTCCTAGAGGTGTTTGGTTCCAGCAGAAGGCCTTTAGGTTATACCCTGTGGGACCACCAACTAGGTGGTCATTGGTGAACTTGCAAAGTGGTGGTGACACTGTGCTGCTCCTTGTTTCCAGCTTTCACCTAACAGCTGAAAGTTAAAAACCAGGACTAGCCTGGAGGCTGTTTTAGTACAGCAAACTCATGCAGGCTTGTGGAGTTGGAGATGGTCATTGTAACTTCACTGAAGAGGCTGGACCACTTAACCTGCTGTTGAAGTTGTCCAGGGTTCTCTTTTTAATGTTACGTCTTTGGCCCATTTGAATATTTTTTTCTGTAAAGATCCTGATATTTCTATGGTTATTTCTATTTCTTATTTTAGTATAAGCTGAATAAAAGCAACAACAACAGAAAAACTCCTTGCTTTTCACAATTGCATTAAGCGTAGTCAATAAACTGTTAAAAGCCATTTCTGCAGAGGTAACGAACTTGGAAGTCTTCCTCTTCCCTCAAAAGTCTCTTGTGTATGAACCGTGTATACTCTTCTCTAAGCCTCTGCAGGAAAATATAAGGCAATTGGTAGAAAATCAAATGCAAAGCAAAAACTAAGGGTCACGCCTCACTGATTAAGCGTACTTGAAAAAAGTACTTTCTCTTTTAAGTAATATGATGATCATCAACTATTCGTCAAGCCAAGTAAAAGACAGATGTGTGATGCTTCTCGCTGCGTTCTGCTGTTGTAGGTGTGAGATACTTGGTGCTGCACAGACCTGGAAATCTTCTGCAAAGGTGCCCGCTGGACACATTTTTACTTAAGTGGTGCATCGAAGTAAGAACTTGAATGAAAACAGAGTGGAAATAGTGATGGAGGTGGAGCAAGCCTGGCAGTACTGAATGATGAAATCTTTCATGTGATGGTAGGAACAGGAAGCACAGCAGAGTAGGAGGACAGAACCAGGCTTTGGTTACTAAATAAGTTGATTGCTGTCAGTTCTCTGCTAATCTAATTCCTCCCTAGTGGATGAGTAGGATGTACAGGGCTTGCTGCTCTGTAGGTTATTTTATACATAAAAACTGTAGTTCCTGTGCAGGCTGATGTGTGCTTACATCAATCAAAGGACAAGCTGGTCTAACTTAGATGATGAAACTTCTGTTTATGAGGACTCTTGATTGCTTATTGACTCAGTTATGCCTAGCTGATTGTGATGACACTGTACCTCATTAAATTGAATTAATTTGCATATTATCTCTGGACTAATCAAGAATAACTGTAACTACCAAGTACTTGATTTTGTCACATCATTACTCTGAAGAATAAGCTTTCAGTAGTGACAAGAATGGAGAAGAGTAGATTTCCTAGCTCAGTTTTTCTGGAAACTCGATTTGAATGAAATTTTTGTTTAAGATGGTATTTGGGGCTAATGGATTTGCCCCATTATTTTAAAAGTAGTAGATGATAAATCAGAGACTGTGGTGGATGTTGATTGCTACCAGTAAAGAATTGCTGGGGGCTTGCCAAAGCATTCAGTTATCTAGTTTTTCCAGGTGTGTTTTTGTTTGTGAATTCTCTTACATTACTAAATGCTTCCTAAGGGCTTTCCTGGAGATTCAGATGTTGTCTGTAATCTTATAAAGCAGTTTATAAACACATTTAATTAAAATCTATATAAGGACTTAAGGTTTACGGGTAATTATGACTGTCCTGCAGCAAATGAAAAAGCTGCCTGACAAATGAAAAGCTGAATGGGTGAATAAATATAAGTAGACTGATGAAAGCATCCAATTGAAGGTTAAAGTCTCTGCTTGTCCTCTGTCTGAATTGAAACTAGGAGCTCCTGACTTATATGTGATGCATCAGTTCACATTCAGAGGCTCTAAATCCTGCACAGATGAGCCAAAACTGACAATACTCCCCGTAGTGTGTATTAACAGGAAAACTAGCTTTTGATTGGTGGCCACTATGTCCTTGGGGGAGTTGAGGTGGTTTTGACTTTCTGTGGTCAGAGCAGAAACTCAGCCCTAGGCACAGCTCTGAGACTTACAGATGGTGACAGATTACTAGTACTTGGCCTGGTTGTAGATGGGGAGAGAGTTCAGGATTAAAATATTGTTGGAGTGACTCTTGCTTGGTAGCAGTGGTAGAGACCCTACTTGGAGCTACAGCTGCCAACCACCTCTTCCAAAGGGCAGGGGCTTGAGAAGCCAGTCTGGCTCTGCAGGATGCGTGCTGTCTTCTCTGGGATGTGAATGGGTTGCTTGGGAGAAGATGGAGGCCTACACGTTTATAATCTGGGTGCACAAACCTGTGCCACTTTTCTGCTGAGGCTGTTGGAGAGCTACATCATAGAATCATAGAAGGGACCTTAAAGATCCTCTAGTTCCAACCCTGCTGCCATGGGCAGGGACATCTTCCACTAGACCAGAGCCCCATCCAGCCTGCCCTTCAACACTTCCAGGGATTCTCTGGGCAATCTGTTCCAGTGTCTCACCACCCTTAAAGGAATTAACGTCTTCCTAAAATCTAATCTAAACCTTCTGTCTTTTAGTTTAAAGCCACTACCCCTTGTCTGTCACCACACATGCCCTGGTAAGAAGTCCCTCTCCAGCTCTCTTGCAGGCCCCCTTTAGGTACTGGAAGGCTGCTTTAAGGTCTGCCCAGGGTCTTCTCTTCTCCAGGCTGAACAATCCCAACTCTCTCAGCCTATGATCCAGCTCTCTGATCACCTTTGTGGCCTCCTCTGAACTTGTTCCAGCATGGTCCTCCTTTGCTACTTGCAGAGAGACCAGTGCAGAATCACTCTGTGTCCATAATAAGACAATCAGTGGTAGTCGATTATACGGGCAATTTTGGTGGACTACAGAGCTGTTACTGTGGTGGTCTGTGATTGATCAGAAACCTGAACTTAATGGCCATGGGGACTTTCCAGTCCCACATTTCTGAGAATTCTCCATCTTGCTGGTGCCAAATTGCCAGCTGATATTTGAGGTATCAGAGAGCAGAAGGCCTTTGGCAAGCAGTCTGAGCAGTTTCTGCCTTTTCCCTGTAAATCAAATAAATGACAGCTTTTTGTGTAGCAGTCTAATCTCTGACTTTAAATCTTAGCTGAAGTTTTAAAACCTGGATAACCTGGAATGTCCTGTTTCTTTCTCTCTGGAAGAAGTGAGGAGGAAGGAAGGAAAAACGCAGGCAGAGAGGGGCAGTAGCTGTAGTGTTTGTAGGTATGTTGTCTCACTGTGACAACAAGTTATATAGGGAGGCATAATATTTTTGCTAGGCCAGCCGGAATTTCACAAGATACATTTGGAAAAGGCAGGCAGACTTTTGGGCACATGGTACTTAGGGAGGAACAGCTATTTTTGCACTGCATGGGAGGGATGAGACACACGGAGTCCTTGGCGGGAAGAATAAATGGAGGATTTGAGTGTTGAAGTAGGAAGGCAGAACAGTTCAATGTAGAGAAGAAATTTTTTTGGTTTATACAGTTAAAATAGAGATTTTTTTTTTTAAATGAAGGAATTCTAATAATATTTTTTAAAGCAAACAAAAAAGCCAAACAAACCCTGACTAATGTATCTCTGTGCGGTAATATGTCACTAACTGAGTGTGCCTTCCTATCCTAATCTCAACCAGTTCTCGTTTAGAAGACTGAAGATGGTTATTTACTGTGTAGTTTTACACTTACCTGATTGAGAATGGATTAAAGGGGACTTCTGTAAGTCCTCCTCAAAAGCGTTCATTTACCAGCTCCCAATATAAGAAGGGTTCAGAGAGTGAGCTGGGTGCGTGTTCTTTTGTACTGCATGTGTTCACCATGTGTGATTAATCTGGATTAAGAGATCACACATGCAAGATTTTAATCTAGGCACTTCAACCATGTGAAAAAACCCTGCTGGTGTTTTCTAACAGGACAGAACTCAGAGTGATTTTAAGAAAATTTCGATTCTCTAAATAACATCCTAGCACCATTTTATTTCACACCCTAAGCATTAGAGTCACTATAAGCCTTGTGTGGGAGGCATGTAACAGAAGATGAATGTGTTAAGGTGTCTTACATGCATATAGAGTTCTAGACTTGTTTCGTTAGTCTTTATTGGTGGTAGTAGTAGGCATGGTAGTATTTAAGTAAACAGCATCCTGGAAAGTCATATGAGCCAAGAAGTTCTAAGAGATGCTTGTTGTTGATGGTTAGGGGGCAGAGGGATCTAATCACTTGATTTAAAAGAACATTCACTGGACATCTAGAAATATTTGTAGAACTCAGAACACTTTCATATGCTGTTTCCAGACAAGACTGTTGTGGAAATTTATGTAGTGTTTACCTTGGTAAAAATAACACTGCTTCCATAAAAGACTTTGAAATGCCGGCTGTGGTTAAGTCAGTTTCACCCTACAGCTGGAAATGGGTTCACATCAGGAAAACTGGAAAAGTTATGTTTTAATAGAAAACTGTTGAGTAAAATGTGAAAAACAAAGTTGAACTGAAAAAAAGGCTGAACTGTGTTCATTGACAGAAAATGCAATTTATATCTGGTCTCTTACATGTTGGTCTCATGTAAGTCAGTAGCATCTTTCATTATAAATGAGCATGGTTTTAATAATATTTACTACAGTTTAAAAGTACTTCCCTTTCCTGTCAGATTTGAGTGTTGTAAAATGCTGTATTTTGACATATTCAATAAAATCTACCTTAATTAGCAATTTAGAAATGAGCCAGGCAGAACTGTTTCTTAAATGATGTTCCCTTCTAGAACCAGGAGGACTTGCACTGTGTAGCTGTTAAAGCTTGACAGCAGCTTTGAAATTCAAGCTGGTTTAAGGATGGCCTCTGCACTCAACGTACAAAATACAGGAGCTGGCTCGCTTAAACTCCTTCATGCTGCTCTGGTTTAAAACAGTTGAAAGAAAAATCCAAGGGTTTTTGTTTCTTTCTGGGAAGAAGGGTTTTGCTAGGCCTGTAGCGGCTTCTAGAACTTGTATGGGTATAAGAGGCAAGGAAAATATTAATCATTACTTGGGAGGCACCATGGAGATGTCACATTTTGTAGCTCTTAATTTTATGGCTCATTTCTGCCTTTTATGGTATTACTTCAGTGGTTATTTCTGTAAATTCTTACGTATTCTTAATGCTTCTTGTGACTACTTTCCTTAGCAGGGAAAAAAAATAGAATATGTTTGCCTGATACATTTCAGAAGGAGGATATTCAACAGAAGCTTCTTTGGGGTTTTTTGTTTGATTCTTGGACTAATTTACTTTGAGGAATTCAAAGCCCATGTCAGAACTTTAAGCAGATCCTAACAACACCTTACAAGGTGATGAGCAAAGACACAAATTCAATTGCTTCAAGCAACAGATTGTGTCAGTCACTATCTGTCTGTCCAACAGCATTTAGGAAAAAAAATAGGGATATTTGAGGAATATTTTTTATTAAAATGAAGACTTCTACAGGTTATTCATAGTTTTTTTCATCTCTTTCATTAAGAACTATTGAAACTTAAGACGTGCTTACGTATGCGTGATATATCTCCTACCCAATGCTTCATGTACTTAAAATGCTTCTTTTTTCTCTTCCTCAACTCACTGCCCGTCTCACACTGCTCTTGCACACCAGTATCCCTTTTGAAAACTATTGTAATGTTTAATACAAACATCATATATTATGTGAAGTGGTAGTGCAGTACAGTTTGCAGTGCATGTTATTGACACACATTTCTAAAACATGGGGAGTATATCTGAGATGGCAACAGTTGTTGTTATATGTTAGGGACACAAGCTCTCTGAACTCAGGAATGTTTTAGAGGATTGTAGCCTGAGGATTGTAGCTCCCTTGCTGGGTTTTTATAGTCTCATTCAATATTACTACAAAGACAGAAATCTCTGTGTGCTACTGAACACTTTGCTTCTTTACCTCAGTGATCATTGCTGGTGCCTCTTTTTTCTAATTGTGGGTCAGTTCTCCAAGATGTTCTACCTCACTGAAACTGTAAAGAAGAGGGCAAATAAAGAACGTGTTTCTTTTGCTGTTCCCTCTGACACTTGAGTTGGTTTTTTAAAAATACTGTATTTGCCATCAGTAGCTCTTTTACTCTGTTCTTTCTTTGTTGTTTTATTTTAATGATAGATTTTCTTTCTCCTGAAGAAATAGCAGATATTGTCCATGTGGACTTGGTATGTTGGAGCGTGGCTGGAGGTAAACAAAATGAAAGCTTGCCCTTTCACCCATACAGACAATTGAGATGCAAGCAAGAAGTGTTTGTGGTCTGCATCTACTGCTCTGCACTGCTTTTTTTTATTTTTTATTAAGAAAGTGGTCTTTTGATATGTCTGAAAACCAACCATCCAAGCTCCTGCTTGTTCCACTTTTAGAATTCTTGACAGCTGGAATGGAATCCGCTTTAGAACAAGAGCATGAAAAAAGGTTAAAGGCAGGCATCAAGCACATTGCTGGCAACAGACATCAAAGATTTTATTTTCAGCTGGATATTTAGAGATGAAAAACAAATTTAGTAATAGTTTACTTCTGTTTATAAATCTGAACATGAGTCAACTGTGTCATGCTGTTGCCTCAAGGAAAGAGGAGGGGTGAAGTGTCTGAGATGAAACTGAGTCTGCAGGATGATACGGTTCTGCTCTCTCAGCTGTTGGTAAGGCAGGAGCTGAGCAGCATGTTCACTTCTGACACTGAACATCAAGAAAAGTGCAGGCAACTGGAAATCCAGATGACAGCAGCAAGAATAATCAAGAGCTGTAAAATACAACCTCTGAAGGGAACAGTCCTAGCAAGGGAGATTTAAATGAGTTATTATTCCTAATAACCCAAAAAACTTTCCAGCATGTGAGGATGCTACATATTGACGTAAAGTGCCTTGACAGTTTGAGACATCTCCTATGTTAGAAGCTTTAAAAACAGGTCAGATATTTGCCAGAATTGGTTTAGAGATAACAAATTCTGCATTGGAAGTGAGAGAAAGGAGGAAAGAGAGGATATTTGGACATCTTGTCCTGTTTGTTGTGATTTAAGAACTGAGCTATAATAAAGCTCTGTTCATACCCATTCTTTCTCAAATGTGTTTGTATTTTAGCATTTTTATTAATGAATTAAATGTCTGGGAAACAAAAGGTTAGGTGCAAGTAGAAAATTAGTCTAGGTCAAATATTATTCTACATTAAAATAGTATTTATTTCATTATAAACAGATATAAAAATTACATATGTAGGAACAAAGGCATGTAAGTTACATTTACAGGATCAAGAAACAGTATTTTAAGAAGCATCATTTCTGAAAAGGTCTTATCCACTGTGATATTTTTTAATCTCATTTCTGTGGTAAATGGGCCTTGTGGTAACCAATGGGTTTAGGACACAGAGGCATATACAAATCTCTCTTTGGGACTGATGTGACTGGAGCCAGAACACAATTTATGTCTAGTTTTCACAGTGGAACAGATAGTGGGGGAAAAGCAGGATTCCGAGAAGAGGCACATCAGCATGATGGGCTGGACAGTAACATCACTTGCGAACTCTGGGGGTTTGGAAGGGAAGTTAGTTTTATTCAGCTGTAGCCTCAGAGAGCTTTTCCTTACTGAAGCAGTGAAATTAAGCCATGTAATGTTAAAGCTGGAAGAGCCTGCCAGGCCAAGTCACATCAGAACTGGAATCGAAAGTAAACAAAATGGTAGCAATCAGCATGAGGACAAAAACATTAATTTGAGGGTAGAACTTCCTTCCCTGGAAACATTTCAATCAAGATTGACAGGGGAGTTTTTTTCTTCCCTTTTGGAAAAAGCAAAAACCCATAAGCCTTAACTCAAAAGAAATAATTCATTGCAATCCCCTGGCTTGTTCTATCAAAGAGATAAAGACTTAGATGATTACATTGGCTCCTTCTGGCTTCATAATTTATTTTGCAAAATGAGAGAGAGGGGGAGGATTAAATGGGAGATGAGCAGATCTGGTGGGAGTGGAAGGAGGGTTTTCCCATGAGTGACGTTTTGTAATCTCTCTCTGAAAGTGATGTTTTCAGTCTTTGTGCCTGTTCTTTTTAGGTCACTAGTATTTCTATCAATTTTGAAGAATATTCAGAGAAGTATATTTTAGCTTTTATTCTTCTCATAGCAGGGAGGACACTGTTCATTTACCATGAAGGGAATTCCTCTCAATTCTTGATTTTGGTTTTTTTTTTTTTTTCTTCAGTAATTGTTTCATTTGTTATTTTGTCGGACACCATATTTTCTGGAGCCACGTCATCACTGATGCAAGCTTCTTTCATTCATAGTAAAGAAACTACTATACAAATATATCCTGAAAACAGTAAAATCTGACAAAAAGGCAGAACCACGTAGTTGGTGGTGTGGGTATTGTACATGTTAAATATATAATGAGTTTTTGGAGGGTAGAGGAGGCTTGGTTTACATTTCCAGTGTTTAACCATTTATAGGTAAAACGGTGAAACTATACATAATTCATGTTGAGGGAAATGGCAGCAACATACTGTATAAAGGGAATGTCAAAGAAGGAAGGATGCTGACTTCAGAATGATCTTAATGGCAAGCTTCTGTATCTGTGAATAGGTCTCTGCAAATTTTAGTGTATCTGGAATTAATATTCATTAGGAAAAAGTCACTGGGATAATTGGGGGCTGTAGCACGTGGTGTTATGAGAAAACCTGGAGGAAGTTAGGCTTGTTGAGCCTGGAGAAGAGAAACACAGGGGGGTGACAGTGTCCACCAGCCACAGGGGGTTTTGAGAGAAGACAAGTGAGACACTTCTCAGAGGTGCACAATGAAAGAGCAATGTACACCATGTCCAACAGGGAAAATTACACCTGGATGTAAGGAAAAGTTTTGTCACTATCATTTTGGTTAAAGCTGGAAAAGAGCACCCAGAGGTGCCATGAAGTGTCCATCCTTGGACACCTTCCAACCCTGATGGAACTGGGTGCTGCGATCCACCTTTCAAGCTGGTCTTGCTTGGAGCACTTCATGACCTCCAGAAGCCCCTGCCTGATTGAATTGTACAATCCCTAAAGGCATTACAGATTTGTCTTGTAAGGACAGACATCCCTCCTCTTTATTTCCTGCTTATTACTAAATGCTGCTAAATGCTGCTAAATGTCTGTAGTACTGAAACCGTAGTTTAAAATGGACAATTTTATTCTGAAGTTTGTCTTGTTTTATGAGATGCTCTTCAGAGTTGGACAGTAAGAGGAGGAAAGGAATGAACCTGTCTTTATCACCTGCAGTCCACTGGTGACGTTTCTTTCTGTGGGAAAGGAAGTTTGATGGTGTACCACAAGGTGTAGTGGTAAGGGTTATAGCCATCTAGTTTCTCATGTTTCCCAACCTTCTACTGCCTGAAATCTGGAACTGATGTTGAGATTTGCTGTTTTCTCCCTTTCTGCTAGAGCTGGGGATGTGTGTGGGAGGCTTTTTGTCCCACTCCCTTTTCTTCCTGTATCTCTCCAAAATACTTCTTCCTAAGCTTTACAAACGCTGCCAAGGAGAAATTTTGGCATGTGCATACCATTTAACTGTTCACTTATTCCTAATTAATGAGAATACACCTTCGAAATTGCTAAGAATGTTTTGCTTTAGAGTTGGTTGTAAGGTTTATTTTGTATCTAATTTGTGACTAAGTGGCTATAGCATTTATTTTGAAATAAGACACCACCATTTTAAATTTTTTTTTCAGTTTTGTTGATTTAAAGGAATTTTTCTGCTCAGCTGTTGGTGTTTTCTGGACACTTCTATTAATGATTGAGCCTAGTAAGGGCAGGTCTTGAGTTCATAGCTGAAGTTCACTTAACAGATGGCCTTCCTTGGCTAACTTGCTTGTTCTCCTCCCCCTCTCTTCCCTTCTTTGGAGAGAGAGAAGGTCTCTCTGCTCATGGCTGTGAACTTGTGAAAACTGGATTCTACTGGTTTAAGCCCTTATGCATCCAATTTGGGAATACTCATGTTCATCTGAGCAGTTGTGCTGATGTACACAGTTTTCTTTCTTTTTCAACCTCTTTGTTTTCTTGCTTTCACCCACAAAACCTTCCCCACCCTTCCAGGTTGCCTCTTTGGCTACTCAAACATCCACACAGTTTTTCACAAAGTGACTGGGTGGTTTTCACAAAGCAGAAACTAAGCTCTGTATTTTAGGATTTAGATTTTTTAAAAAATAAGCAGCCTTTTGCCTATTTTTCATATCACCTCCCGTGAAACTGTCTGTACACTCAAACTTTCTTGCCATCAGATGTAATGACCCCGATATACTTGAGCCTCACTATTGCCTAAATTATATGTGTGGGTCCAGATTTCCCTCTTAACTGGGGCATAAGTTAGTTCCTTGGAAGCTCTTCTTTGTGATCTGGTGGGTTGGGGCTTCAGGCAGGGATGGAAGGAGAGGGCTTAGCAGTTCTCTGGGATGGATGCCAAATAGCTTCCTCTGAATCCTCAACTCAACTCTCTTTTCCCCTCATGTCTTGGGATAGAATAGATTCACTGCCACTGTGCTAAACAGGGTAGAGTTTCCTTTTTGTAGCCAAAAGTCCATGATTTCTAAGCTTCATAATTTTATAATTTTATGTGAATTTAGTTTCTTGCTAAATATAACCATTAATAACACCGATTTTCTTTTCTTTTTCCTTTTCCATCTTCCACAGTTTCTTTGTTGCAGTGCTGATAATGACACTTGCCAAGAGCTGCTTATAAAAGATAAAATTAAATCCCTCTCAGTGCAGAATTTTCTACAAGAGTGAGTCCCATGTCTCCTAGCTCAGCGTAGGTATCCTTAAAAGGTAGGTTAGTCATACATTCTCCTCAGGGGCAAGTGCATGAAGTGCCAGTACTGTGTTCGGGAGCATTTGGGTTCAGAGACCTGAGGCTGACAAGTATGACTTTAAGATGACAAATGAGTAAATGAAGCCTTAGTGTTCTGGAGGAGTTCACAGGACGTTCTTGCTGTAGCATGCTTGAGCAACTCTGTGCTCTGTCACACCTGCTTCTCACACCAACGTCCAGCTTTGCACCAAATGGCAAAAATCTGACATCCTGAACTTCCTTACTGAGCAATAAATTCCACCCTGTTTAATGAACTACAAACAGAGCTCTCCTGCTGATCTTGTGCAGTTGGGTTTTTTCTTGAAATCAAGGGTGTTTTTCTATTTATTTTACAATATTTGAGAGCAATATTATTTTAGTGAGCCAACTACTTAATCCTTACCAGCCTGAAGTGCTCTGAAATATTTAATAGCAACAAAGCCATTTTACAAAAAGTGCTATCTCCAAACAAATTCAAATATAGCTTTACCCAGGAAAGCCATGGAAACACATTTATTTTTTTTGTTTTTTGTATGGAAACAAATGTTCTGTTCTCCTACCATGTGAAACTGGAATAGATTCAGGTCAGGCAATGCATATTCATTCCTTGAGACTCCTTGACAGTTTTAACTACAGTCATTTCCCTCTCCAGCCCACTCCTTTCACGTCTAACTATGAGAATGGGAATTCTTCATCTTTTGGGAATTGTGCTTGCATGTCTCTATGCCTTTATGGATAAAAATCTGTTAAACTTTATCTACATGGAACAGATTTAGCACATGAATTGTGTTCTTGGGTCTTGTGATATAAAAATATCATCATTCACCAAAAATGGCTTTCAGTGGGAGGCTTTTTTCTGGATTATTGTGGACACTTTTATACTTCTTTCTGTATTACTAAATTTGTTATGGGAAGTATTAATCTGGGTGAGTCATGGTAGAGCAGCAAAGCTTCCTTGGCTGTGATCTAAAATGTCACTGATAAAGCCTAAAACCTTTTCCTTACATAAATGAAGGTATCGACTAGTCTGCAGTGATGCCAATTAATCATGTGCAAGCAGACATGTAATGCCTTTCCTCTCTGATCCTCACCAAACATCTGACTGGAAATCTGTCCAGGACAATAGCAACTGTCTCTTTTCTTTGGAAAGTTGAGAAATACCCATAGGGAGCGTTTGTATAAACTACCAGGTGTGGAAAATATTCCATAAAAGCTTTTACTAGCCCTTAAGCTGGGATGTGACATTACATCCAAAGGAGACTCAAATCAGTTATTTGCTTTATTCATTTCAGAATTGTTCTCCTCTCGCCTGTGTACGGTTTGAGGGTTCAAGTGGCAGTGTTAGGAGTTGAGAAGGCTGTATTGTACTGAACAAAATGAGGGCTGTTCTCCAAAACCCTGTTCCCTGCTACACAGGGTCCATCTATACTGCAGGAAAAAAGAATAAGTAACAACAGATTAGTTGTGTGGGAGCCACTCAAAACACATCGCCTGTGTGGAAGATTCAGGCCTCTTCTGAACACTGAATTAATCTGCTGCTGAAAAGGTTTCCCCTCGCCCCAGCATTCCATGAGCCAACACCTTATTTTTTCTTTTCTTTTGCAATGTCTCTTACAGAACCTTAATGTGCTGGAGGTGGTTGGATATTTTTCTCATTAGAATTTATGTTTTGAATAGTTACCAGGTCACCAAACTGGCTAAATAAAAAGCAGGAGGATTTAGCTGACTCTGAGCCAACCATTTACAAATAAATCTCTTGGGGTCTCTAAATACTGGTGAATCTCAACATCAGTTTGATTTGAGGGGAGATTAAGGATTACAAATATTTTATAAATCTATTTTTAACTTCAATGCCGTTACATGAAGGTGAAGGATTCAGTGCTACTATTTTCACCCTTTCTTACCTCCAGCAGCAGACTGGAATGATTTATTTGGATAGGCTGAAAAACGTTTAGTGTTTATACTCTGTCTGTACTCGGTGCATGAAACAGTGGTCAGTGGTGTGGCCAGGAATGCATCGGTACAGAAGTCAGGGAATTCTGGTATCACAAAATGGGGGAGCCGTGGAAAAAAAAAGGAGTTGCCTGGTAAACTTTTTTTCCACACAAATTGGCTGTGGATGAACAGTGGATGAATATTTTCAACTTTCATGGCTCTTTGTCTTAAAAGAAGTCTGGGTACTCTTGCCTGATTCCCACTGAGGAGAGTGGCCTCTGTGGGATGCTGCTACTCCTTGACGCATCACTCCTGACTTGCTCTTGTGTCTGGTAGGGAAACATCCCTTGCTGTACTTTGCTATCATCCTCTTAGATACAGGGATGTCAAATAACAACAGAAATCCCAGGTGAATTTATGTAGGAAGAACTAAGTGTTTGGATAGAAGGTGATGGACCTGCCATCTCCTACCATATGTGTGGTTTGCCTTTTCCAAACTTCCAGGAGCCTCTTGTGGCAGTATGAAACTGCAGGAATTCTGTGAAACTCTGCACGAGAAAAGCCCTGTCCACAGGGCTGCACAATCAGCATCCTTTAGTTCTCCTGTGTATTACACCTTTTCCCCCACTCCCCTCTTTGCCATCTGCACCAGTTGTTTGAACCATTTTGCTCTGCCATGTAAATTCAATTCAGTCACAAAGCAAAGTCGGGAGGGGGTGGGAGGAGGCATGATGACTCCCATTTCCCTGAAACCTTCATGATTTGGTGCTTTATAAATTTTAGAAATAAAATCCTGAGATGATACGTAAATGTTAGTGAGCCTTAGCTGGGCTAAGAGGGTTGAGATTTGCCTGCAGAAGCCATCTGGAGATCTGTCAGCACAATGTTTGTTCTTCGTATTATTCTTTCAACCTGCTGTAAACAATTTCAATGGCTTCTGGATTTCCCCTTGATACACAAATGAATCTTCAGCGCTGATCCTCCCTTTGACTCTCTGTATCAGTTCTGATGCCAAGTGGAAACAAAACTCCCTTCTGTGTAGTAGCTGAACTGTGTGCTCCTGTGGGACTAGTCCTGACAGGGAAGGAAAGGCAGCCCCAACCCTTTCTCTGCCACCAGCCTTCAGGAGAGTCAAGCCAGAAGAGTGCAGAAAGTCAAGGTGGAGACCTGATCCTTGAAACCTGTCTCCAAGGCATCAGCTCTGGCACCCCAGGCGAGGAGAAAAAAACAGGGCAGAGGATGAATTGCAGCTTGCCCCTTCCACAGCTTTGTATAAAGCCTTTGAACCCTTGCCCTAAGGGGAGCCAGGGTGCCCCTGCAAGGCAGGGGGCTTCTAACAATGTGCCCCTTGTGCTGGCTGGCTTCTCCAAATGCTGCAGCATCTTGGATTATCTTGTAAATTGCTTGGTCATAAGAACCCCCTTCTGGTGTAAGAGTGATTTCCTACTCCTCTTGCTGGATGGAAGCTGAAATAAAGCAGTTTAATCTTTAGAAAACTATCAAGCCTGAAAGAGTTGGGCTATTATTTTAAGTAATGTAATGAGCAAACGCTGCTTGGAAATCATTAAAAGAACATATTCACAGCTCCAGACCCTGCAGTCCAACGTGTATTGATGAAACTTTCCCTGAACCAGCAGGATGCAGGTTAATTTTTTTCTGCTAAATTGCTAAGTGGTGTGGGCAAGACATTTTGCTGTTGCTGTGTATTGCATTTCCATCACCAGGAAGCTTGTAGTCAAATACAGGCTATTAGTGTAAGTGTGGGTGAATGGTGCAAGTGAACATTCATAATGGTCTCTTCATAGAGGTTTGAAATTAGAGTTGGCAGAATTAATGTTTAGCTATACCATTTTTTTTTCCTGGGAACGCTGAATTGTTCACACTTTTCTAGCACCATGCTGAGTTCAATCTGAAGGTAGGTTTAGGTTTTGGGTTTTTTTCTTAATTGAGAAGCTTCTCATATCTGCAATGGAAGTAGAAAATCGTACCATACAATAACCAGTGATTTAAAACTTCTGTGAGTAATATGTTAGATGTGTATAGTCATGCATTTTCTGTCCTGCTGGATTTGGAGCAATGACTTGAAATTTGCTTTCCTTGTTCACAGTTCCTTGGCCGTAAAGGTATACAATCAGCTGCCCTGCCCCAAGGATTATATTTGGAGCAGTTCTTTTTTTTTTTTTTTAATGTATATGCAGTTCTGACTGTGACAGAAAGATTGAACTTGTAGCATGGATGTAAGAAACTGGACTCAAGTTGATAGCTCAAATGAAACAGAAGAGGGGTAGATTGAATTCCAGCTGCTCACCAAGATGTAGGGTTTTCCAACCCTAGCTGGTGGCACTGAGTGCATGCAAGCATCCCGTGCAGGCTTCAAAGCACTGAGAAAGGATCTCAGAATAATTCTGTTGTGGAAAAGAAAGAAACAACTCTAAAACTTCAGATCAGTATGAGGGACAGAAAAGTTTGACCAAGTTTCTGAGTACAGAATTCATCTGTGCACTCAGTGAAAAAAAGTTTTCAGCGGAGCTTCAAGATCCTTTGGAAAGAGGCTGCTGAAAAACATGGCAAGCAATAGCATCAGGTAAAATACAGATGGAATATGCAGGCTTGTGTTCTTCCTTCAGAAAAGCACTTTTTTTTGGTGTTACAACTTTGTAAAATACAGCAACTGTTTTTTGGAGTTAAATCGCTACTTACATGGTTCTCCTTTGTATAGATGTTGTTCAGCTGACGGGAGCTGGAGCAGTGAATATTTCTGGATGCTCACAATGGGCGGGTTTCTAAAGCTCACCATGCTTTGTGTTGCTCGGTAACAGCAGGGGACGGGTGATGAAGGTGACAGATGAGCTGATCCAGCAGAAGCACTGTGTCATTTCTTTGTCTGTACATCGCACATGTGCAGTCTTTCTGCAAGGTTTTCTCAAGGAGACAGCCAAAACTAGTGAGAGAGCACTACAGTGTGGGAGAAATTGTTTAATGACACCTGAAACCCTAATTAGTTGTAGTCCTAAAGAAAGAAAATGAAGATGATTTAGGATATATTTTTTGGGGAAAAGAATCTGATTATTCTGGCATTCTCCTATTGCCTTCACCTGTGAAGAAAGAATTATTCTATTCTGAGATTTTTAGTATTTAAAGATTGAACTCTCAGCTATAAGGCTAAATCAGATGACCCAACACTTGTTCTTTTTCCCCTCATTTCTTTCTGTCAGTGCTCCTTGAGTTTGACCATGGAGGTGGAATCAGATTTCATAAGGGAAATGAAAATCTCATTTTCAGACAGATGTTGGATATCAAAACCAGACACATGTTAGAAAGCTTGATCTGATGAGCTATGCATATGGTTTAATTTTTTCAGTAGAAAATGTAATTAAATTGTCTGGTGTTCCTGGATTAGCCCATACTGCTTCATGCTGTAATCTTGCATGAAGATCTTAAGTGTGTGGTTTTGATATTTCTGGTATATGTAAGCTTTTTTTTTTGTGAAGGATTGTTATCTGGCTCAATTTATTTACTAATTAACCTATCTTTTTTCCATTGATTTTTAGAGTGGTGTGCTATGTGGTCATAGATAAACTTACCCTCCGTTGTTACTCTAGGTATAACGCTTTTAAACTTTGATTTCTCTAAGTATTAATGCAAGTTGTGAAGCTTTTTTTAATGGTAGAAGAAAACCATTTTGTGTAGCATAGATTTCTTTGCTGTATGTTTTCATATGTTTACTATGAAATTTGGGTCATACTGATTCCTGGGTATGCCACTTCCTAGAGGAGAATCACAGAAGATAATTTCAAACATACTCTTTTGCTTGCTTTTCCCTTTCTTCAGAGGGAAATAATTGTAGATGAGGGAGAAGGGGAGCAGAGAGGCATTGGCAGACATGATGTTTGTCAGGGAAAAAAGTGAGTAAATAAAATACAAAGGGCCACGCTAAGCCTTCAGCTCTGCATGAAGATGTGTGCAGGCTTTGCGGATCAGCTGTCTACAAGGCCTAAGACTTTCCCTAGAAGCCCTGGAAATGAGGCATGTGGGCTCTGCCCACACACCCCCATGGATGTGTAAGGACGTTTCCTTGCCTGTTTGACAACAGTGGGGACAGAGCTGCAGCCCAGCACGTGATGGCAACCCAGGTCTGTGTGCCAGGAGTCCCTGGAAGGGAGGCATCCTGTGCTGCTGAGGGTAGAACGTGGTGCTGCCATGTCTGCCTTACTGCTGTCAGACGTGCTGGCTCGAGGGAGCACAAGTGTGTGACATGACACTCATATGCCTTCATCCTGTTTGGATGTACCACTCGTCCTCTCCACTGTGGAAAATGAAAATGGCCACCTTTTACCCGTGGTGCAGAGGTTTGTCGCTTCGCGGTGCTTGGCTACTGTAAGGCTCGTTTCGTGTGGATCGGGTGGAAAGTGCGGAGAGTGGTTTTCTGACTCCTGTCCAAGAAAAACCTTGGGTCAGCTGGCATACAGCTTTCTGAGAGCTGGCTCAGCTGAGTCTTCCTGGAGCTGCCAAATGAGCTGCCTCTTCAGCCATGAGGAGCCTGCAGCAGGCAGGGGTGCAGCGCTGGGGCATGGCATGGTGAAGGGTAATAGGTAGGTAAGACATCAAGTAACTGCTGTAGGTGTTTACACTCCCAGCCACTCGGGCAATTCCAACTTGAAGGGTGGCTGAGGAGGCCAAAATAATACATGCTCAAAGCATGGAGAGTGGCTGCAGGGAGGAGAAGTGAATTGCCCGCTTTGATATCCCTCAATCAAAGAGCACCCAGCAGACAAAGATTTTAAACCAGGTTGTATCTGGCTTTGCTTAGGTGGTCACAGCCTTTCTAGTGATTTAAGTAAATGTGTTTTGTACTGATTTATTTAGGCAGGCACTGAAGCTGCATGTGGATAAGCCCCTCAGCTGTGGGGCCATATGTCTGGACAGAGTATGCCGTGCCCGTGGCTTCTTTCTGTGAACCCTGCACCTACTGCTGGCCAAGCTGAGACCTTCGCTTTCAGTGGCAGGGTTTTGGTGGCATGGACACTCTGTCCTCTCAAGGCAGCTCAGCGTGGTGGAAGGAGGTGGCAGGCTGAAGGGATAAAAGAAGTGTTGGTCTGCTTCCGTGGGGCAGATGACCCTTCTCCAAGTGACCTTCTGCAGCACAGTGATGGCTGTGCCACTGTGTGTCTGTCAAGGCCTCGTGTGCTATTGGGTTTTGCTTCACTGGGTATGCAGGAGTGCAGTTGAAAAAAGGAAGGAGTGGAATTTTTTGAGGAAGAATGTACTTTGAAAGAGCATAATTCATGTCATTTCAAAGGCAAGATTTTTAAGCGTCTTTGCCACTCTGTTTCCTATGTTCAAAAATCTCGACTGAAATAGTCATTTTCCTGAAAGGAATATTAAGCTGTCGGGAAAACTTTGTAACAACTCCAGCAGACTGACCTTATGATAGGTTTTGGTTTTGAGTTACTTTTAGCTTGGGATGTCCCAGTTTTTCTGGTCTCTAAGCACCATCTGCCTCTCTTTATAAATACCTATAGTAACCAATTCTAATTGTCTGAAACCCTAATATCCTTTTTTCCCGTCCATGGCATCATTACAACCTTAAATCTATGTGCTAAAGCAAACTGCACAGTATTGATTTAGCTTCATTATTCAAGGAATAACTTTTTTTTTTTATGAAAGTTTTAATAGTATTTTTCCTAATCTCAGAGGCAGATTTAAGATCACCTTGTTTTACAACCAAACTTCTTTTGCAGAAATTTAAAGCATGTAATTTCCCTGGAATGTTTGCAGCTGCTAATGTTAGCTTTTGTACTTAGAAATCAGTATGTAATAATATATCTTGTGATAATCTAGCAGCTGGAGAAGTCCGTGTGCACTCAAAGACAAACAGGCGGCCAGCCACTCTGATAATTACCACTTCACAGCCCTTTCAGTGAAAGGCTAAAAAGCAGGATTGGTGCAAAAATGCCTTTCAATGGGAGATGCCCCAAAGCAGTATTAGTGAGAAGTTTTCACTAGAAACACATCTAGGAAAAATATTCACAAGTACAACTCTTTAAGTCATGAATTATCACTTAGATGGAGAAAACAAAATCCCATAAGTGGTGGTCTAAAAACACTTTTGGAATTAAACCACCCCATGTGTAGTCTGTAGCATTTCTTTTCCGTCAAGCTGTTTTAGGCTAGGCTGGCAGCCTCTAGTAACGGGTTTCATTTGGCTCTCAGCAAGCTGGCAGGCATCTTACAAGAGGGAAAAATTGGCTGGGCATTCCGTTTCTTTATACCTTTTGGATTCAGCCATGGTAGGTTGAACTGCCAGAGAGAGGTTTAGATGGTACCCTCCTTATTTAAGGTAGTGAAACAAACTGTGTGTGACAGAATGCATTCAAGAGAACTGAGACAGATGCATATCTTGCTTAGATCTGCATTTTGGATTTATCGTCTTTGTTGCTTTCTTGAGTAGCAGTGAAAATTAAATGAAGTGGCAGTGCTGAAGCAGTGTGCTCTTACTCATCATCTCTATTCACCCACCTTTTCAGCTCATCTCTTCTTTCCCTTTTTTTCCCCTTTTTTTTTTCCTGGTGACACTTTAGCACATGCTGTGAACATATGCCAAAATGCTCATTCTTAAAAGCTGCCTTCATTCATCTTGAGCTGTTATCAAGAGCTTTGTCTGCTTCGTGGGTAAATTGCACAGTGCTGAATCAATGTCCTCTTGTACTGGAAACCAGACAATTCTGACAAACTCTGTTGCATTCATAGGGAGTGAGTGAAGAGATGGCTTAGCTCATGCAGAATGCAGGAATCAAAACACCTTCTGCCTCTCAACTGAGGCAGTGATACAAACGTGACTGCTGATCCTAAACCAAAAAAAATTAGACGTTTGCTTGCTGCAAGGTACTTTGTATGCTTGATAGATATTCCAGCATTACGGATGACAGTTTTTGGAGCATAAGCTCCAACGTGTACTTCATCAAGGTGATTTTCAGATCGTATATTATTTTGGCTCTGCACTTGTTTTAAATTCTCTTTAATGTAATTTTAGCTGTAGCATGAACGTACTTAAAGCTGAATACTCTCCTTGACAGGAAACCTCAGATGAATAAACCAGACCTATTGTGTAATTAAAGAGTTTCTTTGGAAATTGGCTTCATTTCAGTTTTTAAAATGTTGTTTAATTTGTTCCAGAAGTAAAGTGAACTTGTTTTTTCAGAACTTGGTCATGATTGCTGGTGGTCGGAGCTATAATAAATTGAATTCCTTCCTAATTTAAACACGTTGTAAATATGTAAACTAAGCTATAGTTTGCATTGACAGGCATTGACAATACAAAGTGATAGTACCTTTCCAAAGAAAATTGTCTTTTTAAATACATAGAATAACAGCAACTACTCCTTTCCATTGCAGGTACACAAATGCTGGGAACTGTTTGAGCAACAGGTTCTGCAGTAATTTGAGTACAATAGTTTAGTAGATTTAAGTTGAGGGAGAGGGGAGACGGGGAAAAAACACAGGCTCTGCTAGAAACTACATATATATTCAGCAAGCAAATGAGATACAAGCTTTGAAACAATAAGCTGCTCTATAATGCACAGACAGTCTTTCAGGATACCAAGCCCCGGCTCTGAAGTCTTTCTACACATTGATAAAAATGTCTAACTGAATGAAATAAGTTTATTCTGTCTCATGTAAAGCCCTGTTAAGCTACTGAGAACTGACTGAGCTGCTGACTCAGTCATTGTTCCTGTTTTTTACAACTCCTCCCATTCAGTTAATTAAAAAACCTGTTCCTGAGCAGGAAACAAAAGCACTTTTTATACAGAATTGATCTATGTGCATTTTAAAGATTTCTGCTCCGTGAATGCACTTTTTCTTTAGCTTTGTTTACTGCAGCACAAGTGGCTGCCAGGGGCAGTGCTGTGGATGTGACTGCCCTCCTTGGGTGGAGGACACACCGTCCTACACTTGGGCCCGGGGCTTGTTGCCCATGGGATGGGGTCAGAACCTGAAAGGCACAAAGGACCGCTCAGTGAGCAAGAAGGCAATGAATGGTGCTCAAGTCAGGCCATAGAAACGGGGATACTCACACGGGAGTAGCAGGAGGAAAAAGATCTGTCAGCAAAAGAGCAGAAAGCGCAGAGGATTGTCGGTTTGCAATTGAAGAAAGTGTCTTTGCACTGTGGCAGAAACATTAGGAGCTTGAGTTTTGGTGAGTGTGGGCTTTGAAGCTTTTGCCAAATAAATAAATAAAAGCTTTTACTCAGTAAGGCAAAGTTAATGATTAAGCTCAGAGGTTGCTGCTGTTATTTTACTGAAAGTTTTAACTTACCAAGAAATAGAAGAATGTGTATGAACTTGTTTGGAAGAGCTGCTTTCACTTTGCAAATTTATTTTTTAAGAGATGGATACCAAATCCAAAAAAATGTCTGGTGTAAATCCACAACTTGCTTGTGGTTAGGATCCCTGGAATGCATATTGTGGTAAAAATGCAGTTCTGCACATCTTAAATCTCTCCCTCTAATTGCAAGCGTCTCAATTTTTTTATTCAAAGTGAAATGACAGGATTCAGAGCAGGCCTGACACATGGGCTGGAAACTGCTTGTTTCTAATTTACTGAAGTTTGCTTTCTTCAGTGCAATCAAATTTTGGTCCCCTGAAATTATTAGCCCTGTTTTCAAACTCATCTGTTTCCCTAAAAATGAAGCCTCTTCCATCTGTCACTATCATATTTTTCTGTTGCCACAGGTGAACACAGTTTCTTTTTTGGATGCTGTCTGGTTTTTACCTTTCTTCCAGTGCAAAGTATCATTTTCATCTTTTTGAACAAATTTAGACACAACAAATTTAGTTAGAAGAAGCTGTTCCACTAGAACTGCACTGAACTCGGGTTCTGAAATATTGCTGCCCTCAGAAAATAACTCCAGTTTCTTTCATTGACACTTCATTTGCACAAGAAACTGAAGTTCACTGTTTAGCAACCAAAATGGCAAGAGTGAAAGGGAAAATAGGGGTTTTTTTCCTGTGTGGATTTTCTGTGAGGAGGCACCTGCTGAGGCAAGGGAAGGATGTCATTGGGTTTCTGTACTCTTTAGGTACTTGTATTGCATAATCCCCATGCAGATTATGGACTACAATTGCACTGTTGCTGGTGCAGGCATCAGCCCACAAGAACAGATTTTGTTATTATGTTTTCTCCAAGTTATTAATCACAATTTTGTTTTGAAATAAAAGGAAAAGGGATTTTCTCTGTCAGCACTGAGGAGCAAATTCATAATTTCTTCTGAAATCAGCTTTAATAAAGTGAGTAATCTGTGGTATAAAGGCAGAATATTTAGATGCAGCTGTGATAGGAAATTCCAGCATGCTTGGCTAACCTTTAACAAGTATTCTAGTGTTGTCCATTTGAGCCTGCTTGAAACTAGTAATAATAATTTCAAATGTTAACCAGGAGTTTATTCTGTTACTCTCATCGCAACTTTCTTCTGTGCTTTAATTAAATGTTAATCTATTGTAGACAACCCTATTCATTTAATGTATGTATATTTTGGAATGAGTGTATACTAATGATTTGGGAGGAGATCACCTAGATATGACTAGGTCCGAAGGCAGATTAGGTCTGTGTTGCTTCTTATTTTTAAAGGCATGTGATGTCTTTCACTAAAATGGAAAAAATCTATGGGCAGAGCACTGTAAGGTTCTTTTAAGGGTCTTATCTGCCACCCAGTGCAAGGTTTGATGTTCAGTTTGCTTTGACGTATTTAAGCTGAATCTCTACTCCTTTAGGATTGATTTTTAGTACCAAATCAATGTTAAATTAGTAATGGAAGTGTTTCAAAATGTGGTAAGAACTGTAACCACATACTTTTTCACCTTTGGTTTTGCCTCACTTTCTTTTCTGGTAGTTTTTGCTAGAGGCTTCTTCTAAGTGAGGGATTAAGTTGTCTACCTCCTTGTCAAGTCTTCCTCTCTGGTGGCAGGCAGTTCCATCGGATGTTCTCATAAGGATCCTGGATGCTGCTGTAGTAGGTCGGAGCTGTAAGCTTTCAGTGACTATTAAACATTGTCATAACTGAGATCTGCGTGGGTGTTATCCACTCCAGTACCAAGGGAACTGCTGCTCCTGCACACACACAAGGAAAGCTTTCGTCATCGGGCAGCTGCTGTAAAATGTAGTCACCTCAGTAGTGTTTCATGAGAGCTCCAGGTTGGTTTAGTTGGGCTTTCTGTAACTTTTCTCTCTTTCTCTCAATCCCTTTTTGAGCTGTGATCAGGGTAAGTGCTGACTGTCACCAGGAGAGCATCCCATCTTCATGTGTGTGTCTTTATATTCCTACTCTTCAACAGGAAACTTGCCACAGCTTTTGTTAACAGTGATTAGGAAAGTCAGACGGTGTGGTGCTCATCAGAGCCCTCTGCATGGCCAGTTGAGTGTGTGAACTAACACACTGCTTGTGGGACATGCTCTTCATGTCTGCTGGAAGCACATGGGAAAGGAAGAAAATTATGCTAATTACAGGTTAGATCAATGATAATCCAGTAAGTTAAATCTAGTTAACCTACAGTCCAGACACTCAAAACATGTGACCCTGTAAAATGGAACATTTCATTGTGGTAATCTTGTATTTGTGATGATAATAACTTATGAAACAAAGGTTGGAGGTTAGGCTTGTTTTCCCTGTCTGTCTTTTTACCTCATCTGTAACCTAAAATTCCCTCTCTTGCAATATCTGTGAGTTAAATCTGCTTTAAGCTATCATCAGTCACCATTTGAACTGATTTTTCTTTGTTATGCTGCCAACAGAATGTTGTTTTCTTTTTTGTTATGCTACTTACGACTCATAAAAGTAAGATAAGACAAAAGAGAATGCTAAGGTGTACCATCCCCTTTGCTTTGCCAGCATAGGATTAGAGGGTTTGATTAGCAAGCATTGCGTTGCCGTGTGGGAAGCTTGGTTGGATTCCCTTCCTTGATCTCTCAGATGGTGTCTGTGCATACGCACAGGTGATGTGTCAGTGGGCTGATGCTCTGCTCCGACACGTCTCACCAGGTTGTGAGGCCTGACTCATTCTCTCTTGGTTGATTGGGTATTTGTGCCACAGCCATGACACAGTGAGGAATAAAGGCGTTTAAGGCTTCAAAATCTTCATAATACTTCCAAGAAGTGAAACTATTCATTCTGAAGGGCTCCTTCCCCATGAAATGTTACACAGTATCTGCTGACTGAATGTGCCTTTGTGCCTTGCCCTCTGCTTTTCAGTGCTGTAAGTTTAGCTCCAGTACACTTGATGAATTCTACTTGTGTCATGTTTACTTAGATCTGTCTCTAGTTCATGTTCCATCTGTTTTTCTTAATACATTCCCAAAATTTCCGGAAGACTGGCTATAGACTGGGACACAGGAGGTCCTCTTTTTCACCCATCTCCTCAAGAAAAAATATTGACAGACAGTTCTTAAAAAAACAGAAGGAATACTTTGGTTTCTTATAGCTTTTTCAAGGTGATTATGCCTTAAGAATCAATTGTAGCATTTCTAGTTTGCGTCCCTGTTGTCGTCCTTTGGAAGCTGTGCACCAAAGATATACTTGTGTATTTTCCTGTTGTATTCTCCACCCTTTTATAGTTTCCTGTATGCTTTTAGCAGGCTACAGTATGAAAATAAACAAAGAAGTTCTCATGAATAACTCCAAAAAATATCCTCTCTGTCCCCAAGCCATTTTTTGCATAGCTCTCAGAAGCTGTCGGTGTGGGAGATAAGGAAGAACCTGTGCCTCTGGGTTATCTTGCTCTTTCTTTGACTGAGGGGTTGAACTTACCGTAGCACTGCATCCATGTTAGTTTGCTGCCACATCCCAACCTGAGATTAAATCAGTAGCTACTTCAGTGGAGAGCCCTGAGATAACAGAGCAGGTGATTCACTTTCCTGTCTTCTCTGTGGGCAGTGAGCCTGCCTGCACTAGTCCATTTGTGGACTACTGTCTGCTCCTGCTGTTAAAATAAGCATTCTGTAATTCCATTTACACTTGCAGGTTCTCTCTTTGCAGTGGGGCTCTGCTGCTCCAGAGGACCTGAATGTGCCTGTGCTCTTCTCTCCTCTGGAGAGCTGGGAACAGATGCTTGTTTTCAACAAGCTGGAAGACGGCAAAAGTGAAGCAAGGCATTTATTTCCCACTCATCATTACTTCTGCATGTCTGCCAAACCCTTTCACATTGGCTTAGTGATAGGTCTCTGAAAGAGCTTCAGTAGTCATTTTGTACCATGGTCCCAGTTAGCCACAAGATAGCTATGTCAAAAATTGTGATGGGCTCTTCTTCTGTTCTTCCTTTTCTCAGGTCTGGACAGCTACAGCCACTGCTAGGACAACACTTCTTGCAACAACAAAATGCCACATTTAGGTTCTATGCAAAGACATACTGGCAAATGTCAATTTAAATAAAAAATGACCTTTTTTTTCATTGCTGGTAGGCTGAAGTGTTATGATTATAGCTTAATCTATTATTTTAGAGTCTTTGGTTTGCCATGCTCCCTCTTGACTGGCTGCCTCGTCTTAGTTAGGGATGAAATAGCTCTACTGTGTGGTCTAGTTGATGGGCTGACAGGGGAGACCATAAACTGAGATTTCCTTCCATCCTCCCCCACTAAAATGAATTTATATCTGTACCAGGCACTGAGGAGAGTTGTGTACACAATCAGATAAAGACTGTACAGGTCCATCTAAGAACCATGTGTGCTGAAGTGTACTTCTGGCTTGTGCTCTTCAACTCTCCCCAGTTATATCAAGGATCATCATTTTGTGAAGAAAAACAAAGTAATTTGTTATCACTGTTACGCACAGGAATGCTGAAAAATGTAGGCAAGAAGTGTCTTTTTCCAAAATGATATTATTCTGGCAGGTAGAGCCTTTCCTTTTTGAGTAGCTCTGCAGTTCTTTGAAATACTAAAATGCAGTCAGCAGTCAACAAATAATATGAAACATAAACCTCTGCAGTACTTCTGCTACCCTGCTGTGCCGTCTGCACATTCTTGAGAAGCACTGGGCCTTGCACACAGTCTCATAGAGGGCTGTGAGACCTACTAAATAATCAAAGCTGCTGAAAGACAATACAGCTCCTGCCTTCTTGGAGAAACATTTAGCAGCTAACACAGCTGAGCAGATGTTTCAGTGACCTTCCATGTTTCCTATTGATGACATGCATTTTTTTTTAGCAGAATTTCCTTTTTTCCAGCTTTTCTTTCTGGTGTATGAGCATAAAGGTGCTCTCATGCTTTTCTATCAATGAAAACTTGACTGTCCAGCCTGTGAGCACCTGCCATAGATAAAGACTGCCCGGGTCTAGGCACAGTGCAGACACTGCACAGAATGAGTGTTTCTGTTTTGGAAACATTCTGGACTGTTGGAAACTGCTGGACTATTTGAGGGTAAGTGGTAAGTCACTGCAAAAACCAGGGGATCTTACATCACAGAAATAACCTGTGTGAGCTGGGTTGGAGTTAGGAACATGTGTAAGCCTGCAAGAACCTAAGCAGTGGAAGCAGCAGAAGCTGGGACAGAAAAGGCTGATTAATGCCTCTGTTCACAGCCATTCCAGGGCCAATCTGGCAAGAAGGAAGATGGACTGATCTTCCTGCTCCTAATGGGTTTTAATAAATGCCTTCATAAACCGGAAAAGAAGCACTGGTTTAGGTCCTTCCTTGCCATTTTAGCTTTCCAGACTCATTTCCACCAGTAGTGGATTTACTGTCTTTGCTGTAAGTACCTTCACAGAGAAATAAGAATTCATAATCTACAGAGATAATATATACTAGGGTGAAACTGTTCCAATACTGTGCCTGCCAGAGGCCAGGCAGAAAGATAAAGAGATATAAAGCTTGCTGTAGTTGTTCATTTCCCCCTTGCATTTGGCTGCAAAGGAATAGCCATACCTGCTCAGTGGACCGTGCAGGTGTTATGAATCTTTGATCTTTCTGAACCTCCTCTGATTTACTACAGAAAAATTTCATTATTCTTTTTGTGCTAGCGAGAGAGAGAGAGAGAGAGAGAGAGAGAGGG
>VZRQ01003973.1:143953-234025 GCA_013397975.1 Machaerirhynchus nigripectus | reverse complement strand
CACGTGTGTGCACACACCTGGCATTGGGGTGGGACAGCTCTCTCTCATGGGATGTCAGGGCTCGCTGAGTTTGCCTTTGTTTCCTCCTCTGCTGCTGTGTGGCCTGAAATACTTCAGTGTGGGTGAATTCTCCAAACGTGTCACAGAAGTCTCAAGCCTGATGGGATGTAAAGGGGCAGCAGGGTGTTGAGCACAAGAATGCTGAATGAGTGAGAAAATATTTCTGTAGGTGGCTGACATCCTTGTGTACTGGATGTATTTTAATGAAGTTGAGCACTGTTTGGAAACAATGATCCAGTGGCTGCATGCATTGCAGATTTTAAAATGTGATTTACAGGAGTTGCACCTACCGTAGATTTTATTCAACCTTTTTCTCATTTTCTAGAGTTGTTTCTTACATCAAATCTTGCTGAGACCAGCTTTTAACTTAGCAGTAGTTACCACTTCTGAATTTGGAGAGATGACGCCACTGATTTTAAGCTTAAGTCATGCAAACAGTAAACTGTCTAAGCTTTTCTTATCTCTGTATTTATAAAATAAAGTTTTTAAACTTTGTGTTCATAGTGCACACAGGTGATGGATGTTAGCTAAAGTTCTCAAAGGGCTTAGTTTATGATCAAGGAAAGTCAGATGCTGTTCTATTCTTAGGGAAGCCCAGGGATAAAAGGGCTTTAGCCTACGATGTCTAATAGCTGTTTGATGATGCTAAAGACAAACCCAAACACCTTATGTTTATTGTTTTGGGGTTTTGTAGGAATGGGTGTGGTTTCTTTCTGTAAAACTTTTAATATTAAAGGCCCAAAAATGCTATCTGTACAGATACTATGACACTGAATTAAGTACACAAATGTAAATATTTTTTTAAATATTATTTTAAAATAATAATTATTTTTAAAGTATTTACCATTTCCATAATTATTTACCATTTCTAGAGAGCATGTGATAAACCCATCTTTTTTAATTTCACTTTGGCTGCCTCACGTTCTTTTCATTCCGAGCCCCTGAAAGTGGGTGTCTTTCATGGCACTTTCAGGAGACTCTACAATCTTTCGTCTTCTTGTTTGGTTGCTAATAACTGGAAAAACTGACCGAGCAAAATGGTGAAGAAGTTGAGCCAGCAGTTGCCACAGTGACAGTTGTCCAGTATAAATATCTTAAAATTCTTCTGTTTATCATCTGTTTTCAGGGCAGTTTAAGCTGCTGGAACAAGACCGAGATATTAAGGAGCCAGTGCAGTATTTTAACAGTGTGGAGGAGGTGGCTAAAGCATTTCCTGAACGAGTTTACGTCATGGAGGAAATAACATTCAACGTTAAGGTAGTCCCTGAATAAATATTTATCCCTGTCTAAATGATTGACTGTTACAAACTTTATATACATGGCAAGTGAGCAACGGCGCTGAGTGGGAAGTGTGATTTTTGAGACAAATGAGCCTTTAGTGTTCCACTTTCGGTGATGGTGCTCTTTGGGATCATTTTTGCAGTCTTAAATCAACATGTCTTCTAAGGGCTCTCCTGCCCTATGGCACTGTGGGGAGCAATCCTGATGATCCATTCAATAATTCATCTAATTAGGATGCTCCTGCCAGATTTTAAACAAATGTTGTTTGTTGCCCCCTTTCTCCTCCCCCTCCAGCAGTCTGAATTTCATTCTCTGCTAAGCAGCAGCTGCTCAAATCCCTCTCCAGAAAGCCTCATTCTCAGAGAGCATGCAGGGTGAAATGATGGGGTTGCTTGTTTCAAAATTACTGCAGCTAAATAGCATTGTGAATAAAATAACAAAAAAAAAAGACACAGTTGTTCTCTGTGTGCATGTGTGTGTGTTTGCATGTGCACAGCTCTTGGGCTCATCAAAGGGTCACCGATCCCACGGGAGGCTTTGCTGTCACCAAACACGCTGCAGTGCAGTGTCATGAAAAAACAGTGAAGACACAACTTGTTCTTCTTTGTCCTACCTGCATGTGTGACACTGCACAAGGGAGGTCAGCTCTGCCACGAGAGCAGGGTGGTCTTCAGGCTTACCTGGTTTGTTTGAGCAGCGACACCATCTCAGACTGGTAGAAGAGCATCCTAGAGCTGGGGTGCAGTGGTGCAGGTCCACGTGGTGTACCCTACAGGTGAAACTGGCTGATACTGCTGGTGCAAAACCAGTCCGGAGTTTCCTGGGCCTATGTGTATCAACATGGGCTTTGTACAGCAACCTTTTAATGGCTTTTTCCTCCTTCTTGCACTGCTACGGTTGGGAGACAGCAGCTAGTTCACAGTTTTTATAGATGTAAGTGCAAAAGCTCATCAGTTAATTTAATCAGTGACAAAGACTCATGCCTTGCAAGACAGTAGGTTGTTTTCGTTTGTGCCGTGCATTAACGTGAGCCTGTAAAACAGAGGCATTCATGAATGAAGACTACATGAGAAAGTTGTAACACTTCTGTATCTTTAGGCAAGGGAACAAGAAAATTCCATTTCTGCTCAGAAAAAATCCTTGGGACTGCTAGCCTTATCCAGTGCTGTACTGTTATTTCTCATTTGATCAATGACCAAACCAAGAGAATGGCACAGTAGAATGTGCAGCTTTGATTTTCTAGTGCGAAAATAATTTGTCTACAGGCTTGTTTAAATGTAAAATGCCATATCTTGAGTTTAATATGAGTGTTTTTAAAATTCTTTGTCATATGTAGCAAACTGAGAAATAAGCATAGCTTACTGTTAGATATCAAATCCATTTTTAATAGGTTTTATAGTGATACTCCTTAATGTAAATAACAGTAGTAATAATCCAGGTTTAACCTAGTTACACAGTTATCTTGGCAGTATTCCTCTTGGCAGCTTTTCCAGTTTCATAGAAGTCTATTCCAAGGTTATCATCTTCCAAAAAACTAAATGAACTTAGCAGGATTTATTAAAGTGTTTAATAACCCTTTACATGCAAGAGAATTATGTACACTAAAATTTTAATATAGGAGAGATTCTGTCAAGCTGATTAGAGCAAAGGGAGGAATACTAAGTACGGTTGATTTCTGTCCCATGCAGTGTGCCTGTTTAAATTCAGAAGAGAGTATCAGAAGGTAGCTAATCTGATATAAAAAGAAAAAAAATGCCTAAAATATCTGATGAAGCGCTTGAGATGAGAAGGAGCTCTGAAGTCTGGGAATTCTTTATTGTTCCAAACACTGAAGTCTTCAGTGGATAATTTTTGAAGAAGGAGCCTGTAGAGTTACAAGGTGACCAGAGAGTCACTGTGTGCTTTTGTTGAGGTGTGCCTGCATGTGCCAGTACACCACGGTTATGGTTCCACTTGGTGTGAACCTTGCTCCTGTGCGTAAATCCTTGGCTGCTCCGGCAGGATTTCACAGCTTTCTCGCTGTGGCAGGCTGCGAGATCTTTTCTGAGGGGCTTACTTTATTTTTGCTTCTTGTAATAGTTTTTGAAGGGAAAAATCAGCCACCTTATCCTGGGGAGGCAGGGGAGATGGTTCTCCCTTCCTTCCCCGTGGCTTTGCAGCTGGACAGGCTTTCTGGGCAGTGTCCTGAGGCAGGGGGTTGAGGACCTACTGGCTGTTTGAAGGACAGCTGTAACATGTGCCAGCAAGTGCAGCTAGGAAGGAAAGGTGTATCACTTTTCACAGAATTGCAAACAAAAGTTTTAGGTTAAATAAAACTTTTGTAATGGCTAAAAGTACTTAGTAACTTTTTTGTCCATACGTACTGCACTTGGACACCCAGTAGGTTGTCTCAAGCGGTGGCCAGCAGCATCTACAGGCACAGCAATTTAGAGCATCCTGGGGATAAGTGAACTTCACTCAGTCAATAGTTTAATCTGTTCCAAATCGAAAATTAGAGGTATTCTGTCCTTTCTTCACTGACCAGATAGGTGAGAGCCTTTTTTGTATTACTATTCAGTGAATAATTGAAGAAGATTTTGTTTATGATACAGCGCTATGCTACAAAGATGAGAATTTTTTTATTCTCTATTACTAGGAACAAAATAGTAAGAAGGTTGAGCTACCCCAGGGCCCTATCTTTTGCTGAAGCAACAGCAGTAGATTTCTGCTCTCAACTGCTCTGGTCCCATACAGATGGCAGCATGTACAAACACCCAGGAAGCTATTTGCACAAATACTTAAAACAAGGAACGAACCCCCCACATCATACTGAGGGCAATTCACAAAAGGTTCTCTTTAAAAAGCAGGAGTATTGTCTGATAGGCTGAACACTGGACAAGCCATGAATTCCTTCAGTCTAAAAACCAGCCTACTTAGTGTTGCAGGACCCTTCGGATCTTCCAGAAAAACATTTTTGTCCTGAAGAGATCACTTGGTCTCTGGAGAGTCTGTAAAGCTGTTTGTAGACACTTTCCAGAATGGAGAGGTGGGTTAGTGAATTAGCCTTATAATGATTCTTTTCTTACCCGTCAAAGACATTGTATGACTGGTGTGAACTTTTGATACCTGATTTGTTCATCTTTTTTAGTGTAATCCTCTTTTCACAGTGATTTAGCCATGTTGGCCCATACAGCATGCATTTTGGCAGAAAGAAATCTGTAGTGAAAACTTTGCTCTTTTTTTTTTCCCCTTTTTTTTGTTTGGCAGATGTTAGTGCAGTACAGGGGAGCAAAATTGATCTCCTGATTGTAATTCTAATGCCTCTGATAAACTCACCCTGAGTTGCCTTAAAGCACATATATAGTAGGTTGTAACCTGTCGTGACATTCTTAAGTGCTGCAGTAGCGACTTTCTTGAAATGAGGTGGTGTGTGTAGGTTTTGCCTCCAGACTTTCAGGCAATTCATAGTACTTCACCTCAAGAATTAATGCTTTAGTGGCCTCGTGGCTTGATGCCAGCCTTACAAAGTAGCAAGACTCCAAGAGCTCCAAGGGGTTTGGGGTTTTTTCCTCTTTTTACCCTTTGCCCCCAGTACACACAGGCTCGACGCCTCAGTGTCTTGCGTTGGCAGTGCAGTGCTGTGGCTGCCTCTTGGCCTCCTGGAAAAAGGTGGGTGGCTTGAGTAAGAGAGAGGCAGAGGAAGCAGAGCTGCTGCTGCTACGTGCCTCCATTGAGGTACCTGTGAGCGGGGTCCTGCTCCGAAAGGAACCTGGGTGGCAAGCGCCATTGCCTCTGGCTCCTGACATCCCACATAAAGAGGTGCTCCATGTTACAGCTCTGCGGTGTTACCTGACACATTTTGGGTCAGTTTTGGAATGCTGATTTATTTGAGACATCCTTAAAGAGCATTGAAACCAGATGTTAATGTGGCAATTAGGCAAAGTCCCTCTTATCCCAGAGGAAAATACATGTATGCTAGCATGGAGACTTTTACTTGCTGATTTTGTCTTGGGAAACAGACATTTATAAAGAAAAATGGGATACTGTCTCACTGAATTTAGCCAGCTTCCTTGAAAAAATTTCCTCATTTTTTTTGTCTGCTAACAGCTCTTCTGAAGACTCTGTTTTACATTTTAAAAATCTTTTTCCGTTTTTGTGACCTGTAAAAAAGATATATATCTAGTATATATTATCTGTTAAATATATGTGTGGTGCTATGATTGGTCCCTTGGCTCTAACACTATAAACCATACACTGTAGCTAGGAATCAGAGACCTCACAGTTACCAAGAACTCTACCAAAAGAAAAAAATTCCTAATTGTATTTTTAAAGTGAATGCAAAGCTTGCACTACTCCAATAAAATCTAGCAGGTATACCAACCATTATAAAGCCACAAATAATTTTTATAAAGGTGTTCATATGTGTCCAAGTAATTAAAGACTTCTGCTTTGAACTACAGCAAATTAGAACAATTGGAGTCCAAGGCAGCATATTGACTCAGGTATTACCAAAATCTATTATTCCAAATTAGCCTTTCCTTAAGCAAAAGGAGGAGTATACCTGAGTTTTTCCAAAAGAACGTCTCCTAAATAGTCGTTCATTGCTTTCCTGATGCCTGTCTTCTGTGAGTTACAGTTGGCTTTTCAATGTTACTGAAATTGCGTGAGTCTTAAAATATAAAATATTATAGTGACTTAACCCACTGCTGTTTTGCAGTGGGTTTGGTAAGGTGTCTGTATGCCTGTAACCCTTCTGGTCAGCATCCTGGCATCAGTAGTGAACAGATAGTATGGATCAACATCTGGCAGTGGGAAGGGAGAAGGCAAGTACAACAGGGAGGAAGTTCTGGTTCTGTGGGTCTTCTGCATTCATTGTTCAGCTTGAACATCTGCTAGAGATTCCTCCGTGGCTTTGGAGTGTAGTGGCAAGCACTGCCTCTTTCACAAAGCTGGGAGCACTGGTTTTCCTCTCCTGTTACTGATGAAAACTGGCTGGGAAGAGCAAGAGGGGCGAGTGCAAAGTAAAGCAGGACTTGTTTTTACAATGCACAAGACATTATTGTTAAAATGTATAAAGCCTTCCTTGGGTATGTTATGCAGCTGAGTGAAACTTCTTGAGTGCTTTCTGCCTTCTGTAGCATTACCTCTTTTCCAGAATTATTATGAGACTTCAGGAGTTTGCCACAAAAATGTATGATTATTTCTGCACTGGCCTGTGATCTGGACCACCTTAACTCTGCCACTCTGAGCTGCTGTCTTCTGTCCATCATATACCAGTGATATGCTCTGTCACGCCCGCCAGCTGGGACCTGCCACTAGCAGGTCCAAATGTCTGAAATAGTGTAGGGCTCTGCTACAGCCCGCCAGCAATTGCACAGCAGGAAGCAGAGGGTGCCCAGAGAGTGCTCTCAGCAGGGCTGTGAAGATTCAAATCCTGCTGGGTCAGTGCTGAAAGCTTAGAGGGTAGAGGGAGATGAGTCTGGCATGGGGTTACCCATTCTGCCTTCTAGGAATAATTTATGATATGCACTTTCATGTTGTCTATAAGTGTACTATTTGGCAGAGAACCATAGAATCATTTAGGTCAGAAAAGACCTTTGAGATCATCAAGTCCATCCATTAACCCAGCACTGCCAAGTCCACCAATAAACTATGTCCCTAAGTGCCACGTCTTCACATCTCGTAAATGCTTCCAGGAATGGTGACACAACCACTTTCCTGGGCAGCCTGTTCCAGTGAATGACAACCCTTTTGGTAAAGAAATTGTTCCTGATATCCAATCTAAACCTCCCCTGGTGCAACTTGAGGCCATTTCCTCTTGTCCCATCTGTTCTTAAGAAGTGCTCTGTGTGACTGATTCCTGGGCTTCTGGAGGCCCTGTGAAGTTCACCAAAGGCAGTGTAAAGCCAAGCTAAAGTCCATGGCTCTTTGTTGATTTTTCTGTAAGTTTTGTGGCTGCTGATAAAGTGAAATGTTTGAGTGAACAAGACAGAGCAAGTCTGATTTTCATTGCTACATTTTTTGTTCTTGCTACAAGGACATTATTTACATTATTGTCCTTGCTACAAGGACAAAGTAAGGATCACTTAGCTCTGTAATCTGCAAAACAAAAGCTGAGCAATATCTGTGCACTGTTATGTGTATTGAGAGAGATATATATGATATGTATGGTATATCTTTGTTGCTAATATTCTGGAACCCATATTTACCTACCATTTACCTACCAATTTTAAAGTATAATTAGCCTGCTGGGATATATCAGCAGTCTTAACATCACCATAGTAGAATTTAGTGGGTCGAGATAAATTTGTGCACTCAGCCTTTTAATTTCATGTTTTCTGTTTTTATTATAATTTTGGACAGCAACTGAGACCTTATATTTTTGTTTAGAAGGAAGGATGCAGAACAGTATTTTTCTCAGAGTGTTAAACTAGAACTATGGTATCATCTTTCTTTTCATAGAATATCGTAGAATATACTGAGTTGGAAGGGACCCATGAGGAACATCGAGTCCAACTTGTGTCCCTGCACAGGACACCCTAAGAATCCCACCATGTGCCTGAGAGCATTGTCCAAATGCTTGAACTCTTGCCAGGCTTTATGCTGTGACCACTGCCCTGGGGAGCCTGTTCCAGTGCCCAAACACCCTCTGGGTGAAGAATCTTTTTCTAATATCCAACCTAAACCTCCCCTGACACAACTTCAGGCCAGTGCCTTGAGTCCTGTCTCTGGTCACACACAGAACAGATCAGTGTCTGCCCCTCTGCTTCCCCTCATGAGGAAGTTGTAACTGCAGTGAGGTCTCCCCTCAGTCTCCTCTTCTCGAGGCTGAACAGACCAGGTGACCTCAGCCATTCCTCATGAGGCTTCCCCCTCCAAACCCGTCACCATCCTCATGGCCTTCTTTTGGATGCTCTCTAAGAGAGCTCTTTTTTATATTGTGGCACCCAAAGCTGCCCCCAGCACTCGAGGTGAGGCCGCCCCAGTTCAGAGCAGAGCGGGACAATCCCCTCCCTTGCCCAGCTGGCGATGCTGTGCCTGATGCCCCCCAGGACAGGGTTGGCCCTCCTGGCTGCCAGGGCACTGCTGACTCCTGTTCAACTTGCCATCGAACAGGACCCTCAGGTCCCTTTCCACAGTGCTGCTCTTCAGCATCTCGTTCCCCGGGCTATACACACATCCAGGGTTAAATTCAGCCTTATTTCACCTGTAATTATCCTGTGACACTATTTTTTTAAAAATGAGTAAGTGTTTTTCAGAGTTTTTAACGGAAAACAATTTTGTCTTTAAACATGCCTGTTGACTCTAAAAATCCAATTGCTATTTGGCTGGTTGAAATGGATGACATTAATAAGTAGCTGCTCTGCAAGACCTTCATTGTGAAGCTCAGCCATTTCGTTACCTCTGTGGTTTCACATCTGACCCAGCATTTCCTCCTACAGTGGCTTGTTTGTTTGTGAATCGCCAGGGAACTGTAAGTTGGCCAAGGAGGAGCTCCCACAGCTGTGGGTTGTGACACCTCCCTCGCTCCGGACAGTGTCCCACAAGTAGTGAGGAAAAGCTCTTACCGTGCAGCATCGAGTGCAAAGTCCAACAGTGTAGCTGGCATTGTCAAAGCAGCCATTTGCAGGGACTCGTTGATTCTAGAAACCAATATTCTTAGAGAAAGCACACTCTCAGAAAGAGGAGGGGGTAGTTGCATGGTACAGGCACAGAGCCCTATGTGTCCTCAGCCCTTATCAGCCCCTTGAAGGCAGGGCTATGTGGCTGCAGCTCCAATGCAGCGCTCTGTGACAGTTTGAGGAGAAACCAGCAATGAACATTACATGGGCGTTATCAGCAGAAAAATCCTGAGTGCTTTCCTTTCATGTCGTGGTGTTTCAAAATGCTGTCAGGCCAGTGGTGCAAACTGTGAATGAGTATTACGTATCATAAATCCTAGTAGTTTCCTGGATTAGACCAATTAGTGTTTGTTTAGATAATTCAGGGTTTGAATGACTTCCTCTCCGGAAACCCCAAGCCTGAAGTGCTAAGGCGGCACACCTCGCCCGAGCTGCCTGTGCAATTGCTCCGAGAGGCTTGCAGAAGATAATCACAGTTCTGCAAATACGGGGGAATTGCAGGTCACGTCTTACAAGAGGAAGCATTATTCACAGCGCTTGTCAGTTATTAACTTACTGGAATTACAGCTTTCCTTTCATGCAGTGGCTATTGTGTGATGATACCAGGGTTTGAAGCCTGGGTTTTGAACTTCACTCAAGTCCATGAAGTCTTTAGGGGTTTCAGAGGTGAGGAAGGGATATACAATTTTAGCATGTTTTCACTGGCAATTTCTTTAGTATGTTCAATATTCTCAAATAAAATGGTCTGTAACAGACCAGTAGTGTTTATCTGGTGCACCTTCATTTATGAGTAGGAATCTGCTGCTACCAAAGAATTGGGTGGGTTCTGTTCGATCCCTGAAAAGGACTTTTCATGTTAAACCACTCAAATATGAGGCAGAGCAATCTTGTCTATAAAGAGTTATTTCAGTCTTAAGGAAATAACTTCAGGAGCAAATGAGCCTTGGACATCTGTTTTGTTGGGGTTTTTTTCCTGGTACAATTTCCATACTAGAAAAGCTCACACATGGCTGTGCATATGTTGTTTAATCTCTTAAATTGCAATTATGATCAAAAAATGAGGAAGGAAGTCTATGACTAGGAGAGCAAAGCGGGGGGGGGAGTTAGACATATGGGATAGACCGATATTCTTGATTTCTCCTTCAGGGAATAGATGTCATCTGTCATTCCCCCTAGCCTGGAAAAGATTATATCAAAGGGATATGCTTCATCAATGATGAGATCACCTTTTCTGCTCCTCAGGGAGCTGAAGATGGTGAAAGAAGTTTGTTTCCCTCAAGAGCCTGGCAAATAAGTTCCAAGAAACAGCAAAAACAAGGGTGTGGGAAAAAGATACCCGAGGGAACCCAGACATGGTCTGTCATAGCTGTATGACACAAGCAACTATTTGAACTGCTGGGATCTGTGGATTTGCCCTTTCTTTAATAATGGTAATGTTTGTTCTCATACCTTCTTTGGCAGTTTCAGGTGGCTCTTTCCTCTCAAGTAAGATGCAGGAATGTGCTGAACAATTTTAAAGGGTTACTTAGCTGAGCTTCAGGTTAAACACCTTGCACTTGACCAGTCAGCTGTTCAAATAAAGTTACTTTCATTTTTTCCAATACATAGTCTTGTAAGTTCAGTCTCAAGAGATTTGATGTGATTTGAAGTATTGTCTTCATTGGGGGAAGACCAAATTTTTTATTATTATTTTTGCAGGTAGCTTCAGGTGAATGCAATGAAGACACTGAAGTTTACAACATTACCCTTAGTACTGGGGATGAGCTCACTTTAATGGGGCAAGCAGAAATCCTTTATGCAAAATCTTCTAAGGAGAAGTCACGGCTCAACACCATCTTCAAAAAAATCGGGAAGCTTAATTCAATTAGTAAGCTAGGCAGAGGCAAAATGCCCTGCCTCATCTGCATGAACCACAGGACCAACGAGAGCATCAGTCTCCCTTTCCAGTGCAAGGGCAAGTTCAGCACCCGCAGCCCACTGGAGGTGCAGATGCAAGAAGGTGAGCACACGATTCGCAATATAGTAGAAAAAACCAGGCTGCCCGTTAACGTGACAGTGCCAAGTCCTACACCAAGAAACCCTTATGACCTGCATTTTATCCGTGAGGGGCACAGGTACAAGTTCGTCAACATTCAGACCAAGACTGTGGTAGTTTGTTGCGTGCTTCGTGGAAACAAAATCATTCCCATGCATTTTCCCTTGCACTTGACACTTCCAAAATTTATTCTACCTGATAGCGTGGTGAAGGGCGAGTTGTGGCACGAACCCCTCATCCAGCACTGGTTTAATATATGCCAGGAACAGTTTGACATAGACGAGTATTCCCGTGCCGTGCGAGACGTAAAGACTGACTGGAACGACGACTGCAAGAGCCCGAAGAAGAGCCGGTGCACAGGGCACAGCCACGTGCCAAACTCCCTCAGCTACGCGCGGGACGAGCTCACGCAGTCCTTCCACCGGCTCTCCGTCTGCGTCTATGGGAACAACTTGCATGGGAATAGCGAGGTGAACCTCCACGGCTGCAGGGACTTGTGTAACGAGTGGGCCCTGTTCTCTCAAGATGCTCTTCAGTACCAGGAGTCAGGGGACAGTAGCAGTGATTACCTTTTCCCCGAAGTTAGCGAAGAATCGATGTTTCTGCCTACGAAGCCAGAACTTCCTTACGAAGAGCTCTGGTTGGACCAAGGGTCTGGGAAGGGTGGTGATCAGCCTCTCTCTTGCTCGCTAAGTGAGAAGAACAAGTGTGACAACTACAGAGGATCTTTCCGATCAAAGTGTGGTACCGCGTCTCTTCCTGTGCCTGCAACTATCGGAACAACCACAAAGTCTTCAGATGTTTCCCTACCTCCACCTCCAGTGCCTCCCAAATCAGAAGCAGTAAGTCAGGGTTATTTGTGTTTGTTTGTTTCTTTTTTTAGGTAGTGAAGAGTTTGCATGCAGATCTTTTTAGGGAATACTTGGTGGAGGGGGGAAGGGCACATACCGGGCAAGAATGCAGTCAAACTTGGCAAGATGTGCAACTTCAGCTAGTTTCCTACTGTGCGTAAGTCATGTCTTAAAAATCACAGGAGTATATTTAATATTACTGATCTAGTAGCTTAATCCTCATACTTTCAGGTGGTATTTATTTTGGGTTTCTTGCTCACACAAACAAGGTCTAAGAATTGCTGAGTCACTTCATTCTCTTACTTTCCACATCATCTCTCCATGTGACCTCCATGTTTTCTCATACTTTCTGTGGCCAAAGTGTGTGGGGCATGATCCCACTTGGAACTGCCTCAGATGACCTTAGTTTGTCTTCAGTTAACAGGCTCTGGTACTGAGAACAGCTAGAATTTTTACAGATTTTAAGTGTTTGTTAATGAGAGATTGTCTTGTCTATTATGAGCCTATAGCAGATTTTGAAGAATATTGTGGCGCTGTCCTCAAGGAAACTTTATCAAACTAGACCTGAACTAATCTCTGTACTGCTTATTGAAAGAAAATATGTTTAAATAGGAACTCTGCAGAATTGATAAACGAGCTTTCTAGAGAAATCAGTTTTAAACAGAGCATGTTTCCTGGCTTAAGGTTTTTAATGAAAACTCATGGGAGAAATCATTTCTCCAAGCCTGAAGTGTCATGGAGACTTCGCAGGAAAAAATGCAAATATGTTTTATCAACAGGAGCTTATGTGGACTGGCTGGAGAATCCACCCGTTATGTGCTCTCTTGACGTAGTCCTAACCATTTAAAAAAAAAAAAAAAAGGAAAAGAGAAGATTCCCCAGGAAAGACTGTCTAGGGGTCTTGAGCAAAATGGCAGTGATGCATACTTATATCTCATGAATCTTGGTGGATATCATTATTTATCAAATTTCTTTTGCAGGGGTTTTTCTGGAATTTAAAAAAAAATATCGTTCTGCTTACAAGTCCTTTGGTGATTTCAAGAGCATGGCTGTACAGTAAATTAAGACTAATTTGAGATGAAACTGCAGCAAACCATGATGATCCCATACTCTCACTCCTGCCCTCTCACAGTCCAGTAGTGTTGGCTGTAGCCTCTCCTGCATGAGTCGGGTCACAACCTGGTTGAAAGCTAAGTTGTGTTCATTCATGCTGGATTAGCCTGCAGTGGATTTCCGTGGGGATGCCCCTGGCCAGGCTCTGTGCTTCCTGGGGAGGTTCAGAGAGGAGAGGGGAGGAGGACACCATGCAGGCACGAAATGCCCAAATACAGCCCTTGGGCTGTGCCACCAAAACTGTCCGAAAAGGAAATGCAGCAGCTTGAGCAGCCAGCAAAGGCAAGACATTATGTCTTCTTAGCAAAGTGTTTACGTGAGATTTCAAGTGCAGGAACCCAAGAGCACTTCCTTGCCTCTGAGGTCAGGTATGCAGTGACACTTTGTCCAGACTCCTGGACAAGTGCCCAGCAGCACCATATCGGGATGAGGCTCCCTGGCAGCCTACACTGACGTTAACTGGTGTGGGGCTGGTCCCACCACCCTCCTCCACCTCCTCCTCCTCCTCCTCCTTTCCCAGACACATCATCCTGGCTTCTCTTTTGTGCTGGCTCTGGCACTCCTGTGCCTGGGCAGGCAGCCAGGTCTGGATCTGGAAAATGATTAGTTTCCTGCTGATTTCTGCGAGCTGAACTGCTTCTGCACAGGGTCAGAGGAGTGCTGGAGTGCCAGGGAGTGGGTGGTGGAGGAAGGCTGCCCCTGCAGCAAGGTGAGGGCGGCCCTTGTGCCATGGGAGTGCTGACTGCCCGGGTCATGCCTGGGACATGAGGGTCTTATGTCATCCCTGAGGTGTGTGGGCAGTGGGGTGCTGGGAGAGCTGTGGAGCACCTGCACAGCACTGGTGTGGACACTCATACTTGGGGAATCCCCATAGCATAGTGAGTCCTTTTTGGGGACAGCAGGGTGACATTTGGGGTAGATGTGTGTGTTGCCCTTTAGAGTTACTCTGGAAAGTGTGCAATTTTGTCATGTGTGTCTTACATTACTGAGGTAATGTGTGAGTGCTGTCAGCAATTTTGGTATTGCTTTCTAGCCATGTTGGAGAAATAACTTATGCTAAAGATATTATCTTGCATTTAAAAGTGGGCAGGGGGTGTAGCCCCATTAAAAAGAAAGCTAAAAACCTACATTTCCACAGATTATAATAATTTAGACTCGCTTTTATGGCTTCCTGGAACAGCTTTGGAGCGAGTATCAATGACCTACTGAATTCATCTGTGGGCTGGGGCTGAGGAGATGTTTGCATGGTTTTCATGTAGGTATTTATAGAGTAAGTAGATCTCAGGAGCTGCTGATGAACATGTGGTTTAGTAATCACTCCCTCTAGAATGATATTCCATAGCATTTCTGTGTAAATGTTGGCTGGCAATTGTATTTTTGCACTAAATTTAAAATGGGTGTCCAGGAGCTGATTGCAGGACAGGACAGGACATCTGGATATTTCAGAAGCTGTTCTGGTTTTCTTCTCTCCAGCAGGATGAAGCATTCTGATATATCACGTGAATTTTTGAAATACCTTTCAGAAAATCAAAGCAGCGTGTAGGCAGAAGGCAGAGGAGGGGAGAATAACCTCTGAATTAAGGCCTGTAAATTAGTAATTGCTTCATTCCCCAAACACTAATTTGCATAAAATCAGAGGCTGTTTTCCTGACTGATATAAAGCACATTCCAGATGGAGTGCGCCGGAAGTTCAGGCTCCTGTGGACGAGGAGCCTGGAACTGCTCTGTGTTACACTCACAGTCATACTGGTGACAGGGCAGGTTTTATCCAGGCAGCCTCAGAGCTGGTCACTGCAATGGGCACCGTGACACCCAGACTGAGCAGTGACACCCCAGGGCCCAGGTGGTGCTGGCAGGGCTTGGGCTGGCAGCAAGGAAAAGGAGCATAGGTCTTAAAATCAACATAGCTCTTTATGCCATTGGAAACGGGTCACCATTCCTAGGTTACAGGACGAAGGGTTGGAGCATGAGAGAGCTCAGTGTTGAATAGAAGTCTCAGGTTGTGCAGTGCAGATGTGTTTTATCTGTATCTGACAACCACATGACATCTGGTGCTTCCAGGGCAAAGAGTATTTCCAGCTAAGAGCAGCAGCCATCGAGGTCATTGTCCTGTCACACCGTGGCAGTTCCACTCATCTCCCGCATTTATTTCATTGCCATTCTCTTGGACCTAGTGAGTGTGGCTTTCCTGAAGCTTCCCCTTGCTCTTGTCAGTTTAATCTGCAATATCTCTCCTTTTTATTCCTCTGCTGGGTTTCCTGGGGGCTGTGTGTGGCAGCTGTAATTGTAGTTTTGTGACAGGGACCAACTGGGACTGCAAGCAGGTATTATTTACGGGTTCCTTCTGATCTGCAATCTAGGTCAGCAAGGGAGTTTGGCATAGTTTGTTATGCCAGCACCTTTGAATGCCTCGGTCTTCCCAGGAAAGAAACACTTTAGGCCTTGACCATCTGCTGTGCTCCAAGAGCTCCCCTGAATGGTCTGTCTAACCCCATGGATGTATATTCAGTAGCATTCAGTATTAACTTTGCCTATTCTGACTTGGGGGGAAAAAAGTCTTCAGGCATCCTTGGGGCACAATACTAAAATGGTTGAAGAGTTTTATGCCTGAATTCAATAACAAACATGAATAAAATTGATTCATATTTTTCCCTTTCCTTGAAAGAGCAAATAAGAACCTTTAGAACAAGATTTATTTCAGTGTTTTATGCTGTCGGGCATTTCCTGTAATTTTGACTTGTTTTGAATTAGTGAAAAAATGTGCTACAATGTCCTAGTCCCCAGTTTTCCATTTCACAGAAGTACTAAATATGTTGTTGCATTTTGAAAGCTCTGAAGTGGATTGCAAAAGGTTCCACATTTATTTTGTTTTTAAATAAATTAATCACTTTAATTGCTAATTATGTATTGCAGAACTGCTAAGATAACTTCTAGTTCTGCAGTGCTGTAGAATTTAAAAATAAGCTTCAGCTTTCAAGCACAAAAATAATTTCCCTTTTCTGATGCATCTAAGACTGTTTCAGACAAGGAGAACACAGAGGTCTCCTCCTGCCCAGGGGCAGGTGATGAATCGTTAAAAATCCTGCCTGGAAGCCTAATTCTCAGCAGCCTTCTCACCTCTAGCCCTACTAAATAAAGTTGCTCTCCCAAATATGTCCTGATGAGATTAAGTCCTTAATTCCATCATCTTTTCTATGGGGATGGATCCTGACATTTTGCTCCTACATAGACACACCAAACTAAATTTCAGGTGAGCAGTGCTACAGCCGTGTGTTTTAAGCTGCGAGGTTCCTCCACCGCACAGAGCAGGCCTCTGTGCTCTGTTGGCTAGGTGCACTGTTTGAACAGACTCTTGTGCCCACACCTTTCCACTTCTACATTTTGGACAGCCTTATCCTGCCCTGCTTTGGCAGCTGCAGAAGGACTGGAGCTCCAAGCTTGAATCCAGAAGCTGGTAAATATGAGACACATGTACTGTTCCTGAGGGGGGGAGGCTGGGAATTCTCCTAGAGCTGGATGACTGACTATCACTGGTGAAGTAAGTCAGGAAACATCAAAGTATATTGAGATCTTTTCATTACATAAGCTTGGTTTACTCCATCTAAATAAACAACACTAATGAAGTTTAGGCATAATGAATTGCTCCTTACAGAATGTATAATATCAGAATGGTCTGTCTGATTTTCTATGTTACTGGAATGTTCTTTTACTTTTTAAATGAGTGGCTATCAAACTGCTGGAATGTGCCCTAAGAAAGATTTCTAGTAGCTCTGCCAGTGGCAAAGCGTTCTTTTGGACTTCTTTGACAGCTACATATTGTTGCAAACATACATACTTTTTCATTTCTCTCTTCTCCTCCCTTTTTAATTATTTCCTTTCAAAGAGTAAGGCAGAACCAGATGTGTTTCATCTGGTTGAGGCTGCTGTTGCCCAGATTTTCTTGCTGCTTGCTTACATGTTCTTCTTTTGTACAGGTGAAAGAGGAATGCAGGCTCCTCAACGCTCCCCCGGTCCCACCACGGAGTTCGAAGCCCTCCTCCACCAGTCCTTCCATCCCTCCTCGCACAGTGAAACCTGCACGACAGCAGACCCGCTCTCCCAGCCCCACTCTGTCCTACTACTCTTCAGGACTGCACAACATGTACGTGTCTGAGCTGTGGGAGCAGCATGCTAGTGCTTTCTGAGAAAGTTAAATTTAGCACTGTTCTTTTTGAAGGCGCTTGTTTCTAAGGCATGCTACGGTGTCAGACTTGCTGACTTTTTCTAAAACGGGCTAACCTGTCAAGTTATTTTTAAAGACTCAAAAGGAAGAAAAGCTCCAGCAGGAACTAGGTTTTACGAGATAGGACAGAGCAGTTTATATTGAATACCTGCACGCATTGCTAGAGGTAATACCACTCTCAGGTGACACAGGCTGTCTAATTAAAAAATCATGTATAGTTCTCCATGTTTCTTGAAAGGCTTGAATCTTCAAACCAGACCACCTCAAAGCTAGTTTTTGGGTGAGATTTCAGTGCTGCATGCAGTGCAGCCAGCTCTGATGGTCAGGGACACAAAAAGAGTGTGGTAATCCAGAAATGTGTTGTGCTAACTGTATGGGAACCTACGGGGTGGATGTGATGGAGGACAGAAAGACCAGCAGACACCACTGAGTGCGAAGTGAGGTGTAGCAGAAGGGGGCCAGACAGCTTCCACATCAAACACACTTCAGCACAAACCTAACCCACAAACTGGAAAATCCACCCAGGCTGGTTGGAAGTTGACAGTAATTCTGAATTTCTTAGTGATACAGTGTCCTTCCTTTGGCCTCAGAAAGTATATGCACCTTCTGAAGCCTCACCTCCTTTTTGCCTTGGATGTCTTCTTGCCACTATTTTTGGTACCCCTTCATTGGCACAATGTGTGGATATTACAAATTCATCTGAAACATCACTGAATTCATTTCAGCCTGGATGCAGTTGGTATAATAACTTATGCTGGAATTGCCTTACTAAGCCATACTGCACATTTGCAGCTTAGAGTTGTGGATCTGGCAATAATCACTCTAGATCAAGGCTGCTTGCTTATTTTATGAAAGCCTGTTGGGTAGTTCTGTCAAGGTCTACTCCACAGGAGGTTGAGCGCAAGACCTCCCAGCATTTGGGGCCCACCAAATGCTGCTTTCTCTCTTTGTAGCTAAGAATACATCTGCCTTCCAAAAAACTAGGAAAAAGCTAGGAAAGCAGAAGTGAAGTTTCTCAGGAATGCAAAAGGTTGTAGTGAGGTGGGGGTCAGTCTTTTCTCCCAACTAACAAGCAATAGAATGAGAAGAAACAGCTCCAAGTTGCACCAGTGGAGGTTTAGATAGGGTATTAGGAAAAATCTCTTCATGGAAAGGGCTGTCAAGCATTGGAACAGGCTGCCCAGGGAAGTGTTGAAGTCACTTTGCCTGGAAGTGTTCAAAAAAAGTGTAGGTGTGTCACTTGGGGACGTGGTTTAGTGTGGACTTGGCAGTGCCGTGTAATGATTGGATTGATGATCTTACAGGTCTTTTCCAACTTAAACAATTCTGTGATTCTATGATTTGCCTTTAACTTCACAGTATTTGGGTGAAATTCATCTCCACCTGGGTCCAGACTAGATGTCTGCATTTTGGTAGAGCTGACCTACCAACCCCTCTGGTGTTGCAGAGGAAGCTGCTAGAAAATTGGCATTGTGTGGAGTAGCCAGATTGCTGGTGAAGTTGCTTTGCCATTTATATCAATGATCTTGTTTTCTGGATCATGAAGGGTTGCAAGCAATATTTAAAACAGAAACAAAGTCAGTGTGATTTGTCCTTATCTGCCTCTAAAAATGCCTGATACCTGACTTCATCTGTATTTGAAGCTTGTCTTGCATCCTTTGGCACTGAGTCCCAGGGAGTTAATTTTAGTGGAGGATGAATATGAAAGTACTTCGAAAATGTTAAAATGTTACTTTATCAGTTTTCCAAAATTCCACTAATTTTTGAAATCAATAAATTTTCCAGTTCTAGTGTGGAATTAGAGAACAGAAACAGGATCAATCAATTTAAGTGCTCTGTATGGTTGGTTGTTTACAACACCTCACTGACTGTTTTCTCAGCTTGATGGCTTGGTTTATGAAAAATGATTTGCACTCTGTGCAATACACCAGTTGGCCTTTAAGCAGCCAGAAGTGACTGATTGATGGTGTGTCCCTGCTGAGTGGGGAAAACCCCATCTCTCCTATTGTAAACATCCAGCTGCTTTACCTGTCAGACTTGTATTAGTGCCGTAAACGGACTAAAAGTTTGGAAGGCGTGGAATGGAGACTGAGGGATGGTTAGAAAGAGGGAAACTGCATATGTTGGGATGGATATTTTCCAGTGCTGTAGATTAGAGCTGTTTTTACGCATCTGCAGTTTGTATTTGATCTGGGCAAGTCCAGATTGGCTTCCTCTCTGATCCTCTGTAAGCACACAGGGAAGTAATTTTGTGTCAATCCATTGAAAACTATGCTGGTTTTTTGTTAGCTGCTCCATTCTCAAGCAGTTTTCACTGAGCTGTCATGGGGTGACTGCTGAGTTTCTTTCTTGAGTAGTTAGTTTTCAGGAGAAAGGGGAGTAATTAAAACATTTTTTTTCAACTGGTGGTTTCTGTCTGTTCTGTTGAGTAAGGATTTTATAAGTCTGCTAAGTGTTTTTCCAGTGTTCTGGTTTAGTTGGCCAAAATTCCAAAGATCAGCACAATCTTTTCACATTTTCTTTTAGAAAGTGGCATAAAATGAGCAAACATTTGCTTTTGATAACAGCTTGCGTGCTTTTGTTGTCATCTCCGTCTCTTGGGAACACCTGGATGTAAACCATCAGTTCCCTTGGACAGGCTGAGCTTAGTTCACCACCTGGAAGTGGATCGGGGTAACTTTCTTTAGGTGCCTTTGAAGAGCAAGTGTTTAACATCAAAGCATTTTAAAGATCCAGACACACCAGCAAGTTACTGTGGGTAAGCTTAAAGCCTGATACTTCAGCATGTCCAACTTGGTCTGCTTACCCTTCCAGCTAAAACTCGTCCTCTGGCAGTGAGCATCAACTCACTCTGTGTCTCTGTACTCTGCCCTGGTGCACATGGCCTAGTGCAGTGGTGACCTGCCCTCATATGAGCTTTTGCATACCATGACACATCTGTGGTTATATATATAGAAAAGTACCGGATTAGAACATCTTTCTAGTGTATGTGAGGCTGTTTCTCATCCATGGTGGTATCCCTCAGGAATTCAACAGTGAAAAACTGTGCATTTGTGAGATGACACAGAACCGAATTGAGACATCTACTGGTTTTATGAGCCTGAAAAAACAAGACATGAGGCTTTTGGGTATATCAGCATCTTGTCAGGCTTGTAGAAGGGGTGAAGGAACTGTCAATGCATTAATTCAAACATGTTAATTCAAATGTGAAAAGTTCTGCTGGAGGAAAGAAGATTCTTTCCTTGTGACAGTCACCCTCTGACTCTGTCAGATGATTTATGAGTTTACTGAAATGCCAATTTTTTTCTTACTAACAACATCCTTTCTGCTTTGTTCCTTAAGTAATGTCACAGAAAGCGACAACACCAACCCAGCTGAGAGCACACCTGTTTCCTGCTACCCATGTAACATGATGAAAACTGAATCCAAAGAGCCTGAGAGCACAATGCCTTTGGGAAGCCCCTCAGCTGAAGCTCTGCCTTCGAGGTTATCTTGGCCAAACCATTTTTCAGGAACTGCTGAAGGCCTGAATAGGAGTGATTTCCTGCTTGATCCAAGCAGGAGCTACAGTTACCCCAGACAGAAGACTCCAGGTACGCCAAAGAGAAACTGTCCAGCACCTTTGACTTTTGACTTTGATGGGTGTGAGCTCCCAACAGGGTACTCCCCGCTGACTCCAGCAGAGTTCACAAGCACCATCTCCAGCTGCCCTAAGTCAGCAAGTTACTCTCTAGACTGCACTGATGAGAAGACTCTGGGAGTCAGCAACACAAAGCAGAGCCATTCGTGTCCTGCCTTACCTCCTCGGGCACCGAAGTCAAGTGAAGATAAGGCGGTTACAGACATGTGTCCCTTGCCACTGAAAATAGATGGTGCCGAGGAGGAATCAAAAACTGGCTCTCCAGACGTCTTGGAAGATCAGTATCTCACTAAAAAGGGCATGCAGGATACGTTCTCTGTGTCTTACCCCTTCTCGTCTCCCCTCCACCTCCAGTTAGCACCACGGTCTTGTGGGGATGGCTCTCCCTGGCAGCCACCCACAGACCTTTCCGGACTCTCGATAGAGGAAGTGTCTAAATCGTTGAGGTTTATTGGGCTGTCAGAAGATGTCATATCGTTTTTCGTCACAGAGAAGATTGATGGCAATTTACTGGTTCAGCTTACAGAAGAAATCCTATCAGAAGACTTCAAGCTAAGCAAATTGCAGGTTAAGAAAATATTACAGTTCATTAATGGCTGGCGGCCCAAGATGTGATGCTGGCTAGTTCTTAGTGAAACTGTATGAGGTGTGCTCGATACATTTGAGCTAATACATCACTTCCTGTTTTTTGCACTAAAAATCCTTCTTGTAAATAGTAGTAGAAAAATTCTTACTATGCAGATAAACATTTTTCAGTGGTGAATGGACGTTTTTTTCTATGTCAATAATAAAGGTAGAGAATCTGCAGAGGTGTGCCTTTGTGCATCCCTGAACATTCAACAGCTGCTAAAAACTGGACACTAAGGGAACTTTGACTCCATAGTCTGTTAAGACTTAGTTGTATTTATTACTGAACAATTTGATGCTGAAAGACACACACCAATCCAGTTTACAGTTTTTTGTTAACTGCAAAAAAAGGTATTTCTTACGGGATTATTTCTGTTCACATAATATTTGGCAACATGCTGTGACCTGCAGATATACAAAAGCATTGGTTTTGACACTACATCTGAAAATGTTAAGAATTGCTGTGAAGTGCCACTAATACACTATTCTTGCAGCATTATTTTTATTAACAGTATCTTCCTGACTATATGTAACGTGGATGCATTTTCCATGTTACTTTGAGCAAAAAGAGTTAAATGTTTTTGAACCAAGAGTCATGCTTAGCTCGTTGCCCAGAGGGGAGGGAGAAGGGGGATTTTCTACTGAGCCACTCTGCCCTGGCCAATTAAAAGTTTATGACCTGTAGATTTCAAAAGTTGCTTTTGTAGTCGGATGACTGGAGTAAATAGCATGACTTCTGGTCGTGCAGCTTTCTCATGGGAACAGCAGTTCAGTGCACAGACTCTTTTCTCAGCAGATTCTGCCTGCTGCAGCAGCCTGCTAGCACAGCCCTTGCAGGAGCCGTGCTGTGGTGGAAGGTAACAACTCCTTGTGTTTCCTCTGCTGCTGTTCTAATCGTCTGAAAACATTCTCGGTCTGCTCTCCTGTTCCTGTGGTCGGATCTGTGTGGGAAGGTGATAGTGCTCCTGTGTCATGCCTTTGGAGTAAAGCGTTGGCAAGGTGGGAGGGATCGGAAACAGAGCACAGCAAGCTGCTGAGAATGGGCTGAGTGAGGTTTTGGGCCATGCCACAGGAAACGCTTGTGATCTTTTCAGTTCACCTGTCTTGTTTACAGTGGGCTAGAAGGATGTGGGTGTCAAGGTGGGAGGGGCTATAGCATCAAAGGATGTGCTAATTCCGTTGTCCAGCTGCAAAAACTCACTGCAGTAGATGTTGCATGGAAGTAGCAGTTAAAAGGGAGCACAGAGATGGTAAGTGGGCTATAGTCTGCCCCTGGAGACCTCTCAAATTTAACTGCTCAAAAGGCCAGGAATAGGATAAACTTTTGATAGTCCTTTGTGGATTTCTTGTAGTTGACAGAGCTCTGTGAAATGTGTCTAAATAACCCCAGGATCCCCCTGCCTTTACATACTGGATTCGAGGATTTGTGGAGGTCCTCAGGAAACAGTCCGTGTTATCCCTTCCTCCTCAGCAAGTGTGCATGCCCAGGATCCTCAGGTGGTCAGAGTTAGGAAAGCTAGAGCAACTTTCCATTCACTTGCTGCTGAGCAGAGCCCTGGCCAGGGAACACCATCACCTGCCTTGCTTACCTTTTTGATGTATGAAAAAATATCTCCATTGTAGGGCACTTAGTTGGGAGCATCGAGAGAAAATACAGAGCAGGGACAAAAGTGCTAGGTTTGCCTGTTTTCTCAACCATATTGACTCATTAAAAAGAATTTATTAGCAAATAGAGCTTTCTGTTGTTGGGGCAAATTTCATGTCACATCACCATGCCGATGCCAAGATGCATTATTTGTCTTGCAGTAATGCAAACCACCAGTTCCCAACCAGAAAGCAAAGCCCAGTTGTTGTGGGTACTATAAAGGCAACAAATATCCCAACAGAAAAACCCCCAAGACTTCATAATCCTCTTTTTCATAATGTATTGACTTTAGCAACAGATCAATAGCTTTCTCCAAATGCTTTTTATTTAGCATCCTAAAATATTTTAGCTGCAAATAAGGCTAGATCAAATTCAGATACTGTTCAGAAGTGTATGCTTGTTGGTAGACAGATGCAAGTTGAAACCAATTGCCTTTTAAACCTCTGTGTCAAATGAGTGTTCAAATTTGTAAGGGCCAAATCTTTAATGTCAGGTATTTGTCATTGTTTTGCTCAGCTTGTTAATTCTAGGTAAAAAACCCTAAAATATCTCAAAAAAAAAAAAAAAGAAAATATTGCAGTCTTGGTAATATTAACATTAAATGTTGCTAACACCCCCCAGTATATTAACATGCCTGACAAAGGAGTTTTCTTTGACTGTGGATTCACACATATTCTGTTATCTCTGCCTACCTGCTTGAAGTGGTTATTCTTGCAAAGAGACTGGTGGAATTTGCATTCATGACCGTGCTGCATTAACATCTCACGTGCATAAACCAAAATACAACTGGCCCACAGAAAGGCCTAGAAATATGCATTGATTGCAGAAGCTGAGCCTGGGCACCAAAGTACAGCTAAAACCTCTAACTGCAAACTTGCTATTGATGGTCTTCCAGTTATCTCGTTCTGGCTTGCTATTGCTTACTTTTTTTGTGCATAATGTATTAGCATTTAACTTTTTCTTTTGCCCTTAGCCACTCATCGCCTTCATTTTCCAAGTAATTTTTGGTGATTTAGGTGTTCCTAACATTTGTGTTCTGTGAATTGTATGATTCCAATGTCAATCTACCTGCTGTGGTGCCCAAGCTGGACTGAAGTATCTGCTCTGGTGAAATCAGTAGAGTGATGAGCAAACTGAGCAGGTGGAGTGTTGTGGCTCAGCCTTTGGATGCTAGGTTATGGAAAGGGGTACCTTTCAGTAAGTAGCCAGACTATGGCAACTCCCAAGCACAGTGTGGAGGTCAGCAGTGGAGGAAACCAGTCTGGTTTTGGGCAGTAGTGGAGTCCAGCCATGTTGATGGGAGTTGTGTTGGTTGTCTTTGCGACCTGAAAGCTGTAACCATGAGCATTGTGCCAGAATGGGCTAAAAATCACTTAAGTTTTTGAAGCAGTCTACTAAAACAGGCCTGTCCTAACCTTGGATTTCTTTCCTCAGATTAAATAAATGTAAGGCCTCTGGTGCTTGCTTGGTTATTGGTGTCCGAGCTGTGCATTATCCTTGGGGTTTTTGTTTGTCTGGGGGTTTTGGTAGCAAAAAATATGGCATGTCATTCTGTATGGAGCTGTCTCTTGGTCCTGCACCAGGAAACACATCCTTTCTATGCAACAGCCATGTGTTGGCACAGGGACTGATGCTGCCTTCAGCAGCTGAAAGCTGGATTCTGGCATGGAGGCTTTTCTGGAGGTGGACACTGAATTGGGCAGGGGAGGGATGGAGAGGAAACTTGAGGGCGAATGCTAGTTTCTTTCAAATGCTCATTGTGCCTGGGATTAAGATTCTTTGTCTTGCTGCCTGCCTGGCTAACCAAAGCTGTGTTGACAGCAACTCAAAGTGCATACTTGCGTTCTTATTCTTGCCATATTGTAAAAATTGCCTACGGCTAGAAACTTAGACAGAAAACATTTGGTCCATCCAAAAGTAGAAGGGAAATGCATTTTGAAGTGTTCTTTTCAGCTAGAAGCAAGGGTTTGAAGTTACCGTGTATTATTGTGAATTTTCTAATACAACAGGTTTACTTGCCACTTAAATGAACTTTGTTCCACAACAACAGCTTCAAGAGAAACAGCATAAACAGCGAAGCTGCCTGAAAACACACCGTGTTTCAAACCTCTCTATAAATAATTGTTTTCTCTCATGTTTTCATCTTAAATCAACTTCTTGATTGTCCTCCCACAAAACAAATTGTGCTGGCACCAGCTTCTTGTGTGCTTCCCAGTGGGTTGCCTGCCTGTGGGCCTGGCAGGGGGTTACACCATGGCACTTAAAAGCCAAACACCAGCACTATGAGAGGACTACGGCTTAGCCCAGCTCTCCTGGCTCCTCTTTCTGATGCTCTGAAACTGCAGCTCTCCTGTATGCAAGCCAGAAGGTACAGATGAAATCCTAATAAGCAAGAGGGATCATCCTTTTTATTTTTAGGGATGGCAGGGCAGTGGGGAAATGCAGGCCCCTTGTTGAGACCTAGCAATAAATGACTCTTCATTCTGTCGTGTCTTAAACTCCTAACAGTCCAGGAGTTGTTCAGACTTCACAGTTTTTGTGTGTAATAACCATATTTTCAGTGTGAAAATCTGCAGTGATTCTCTTGACTTGGACAATCTTCTGAATGGTATTAAAAATATGTTAGTTCTTAGTGCTTTAGATTCACTTTGGGTATGTCAAAAAATAACACTTGGGGGGGGGGGGAAGCCCCAAAACTTTGGCTTAGTACACTTCCGTTATAAAATGAAGCATGGGTTTTGTGGGATTCTGTGCTGTTTTGGGCTTTTGTGTAAAAGGCTGAAGGCAAATTATTATTTAAACCAGGTGCAAATAAATATCCCTGTAATGTATATGAATGAATTTAAACTGCGTATTGTAAGTATATAAACTGTATATTAAAGACACTATTTTCATGATACTTCAGATGTGTACAGAATTCGTTGTACTACATCAGTCGGGTTGCATGTATTATATAAAAGGGTTGGGTTTCATTTAGTAATTTCACTGACTTCTCGTCTTGCTCATCTCAGTATAATTTGGAAATAAGCACTTCTCAAATAGTGAATTTTGCAGAGTAAGATTGGGATGATTGAGAGGAGTAATCAGGCTTTTGCATTTAACCTCTCAAGACATATTACTTTTCCCTGTCTCGTAATTTCACTTGTTCCCCTTCAGCAAGAATATCGAGCTGTGTGTCCCCAAAGAATTTGTTGCTAGACAGCTTTCCTGTCTCTAGCAGGCCTTCACCTAAAACATTATTTTCCCAAGCCCTGTTACCTTTGTTTTGGAGGAAAGTATTAAATTACAATTTGGATATGCTTTTAAGTGCAAGACCATGGGCAAATATTCCTGCTTTGCAGAAAGTCTGTGAGGCATTTATTGGATGGGGAGAAATGAGAGACAAACCAATGCTGTGCTGTAGGTTGCAGGTTGCCTGTTCTCACTTCCTTCAATATTGGCAATGGAGGGAAATGTCAATTCTACAACCATCCACGTGTTATGCAGATAAGTTGCTGCTGTGCCAGATTCCCTTGGGCTGAAGCTTCATTTGCTGATACCAGACCAAGAGAAAGTTTACCACAGCACAACAGTAGTTGCGGAAGGGTTTATGGGGGGAATCATTAATATGTGTTTATGAGACATAAAGCAGGGCAGAATCTGACACAGTGGTTGCCGCTGGATTTGAGACAGATGGGGTTTACTTGCCTCCAACCCTCACATCCGGGAGACAAAAGAAGTGTGTCTGGAGGCAGGATGTGCATCACAGGGGGGTGGGGGGATGCGGGAGGGGCAGAGAGAAGCAGAATTTCTTTCGCAAGTTGAAAAAACTCTCATTCACCATGAGTAGGTCTGTGTAGGGCTTATCTGTGCTCCCCTCTCCTAAGAGGGGAAAGAAAAATATTTAATCTTTTGAATGCTCCAGTCAGTTGGCTCCAGCCAGAGCAAAAAGATCTACAGGACACAGGATAGCATTCACTGCATGGAGGGGAATTGAAGGGCTGTAGCCCAAATCAAAATATGTCCATTTCCCTATCAGGAAAGTGCTGTTCTAAACCAGGCATGTATGTTATATATATGTATTACATATATATGTTATGTGTAGTAGTCACCAAGCCTGAAATAAATCTCCTGTCTGATTAGTCACCATGGCTACCTATAAATATGAATAAAGACTAGAGGCAGGGGTGGGACTGAAAACACAGCTCTCTTCTCTTTGGAAAGTGCAAGCTTAATGCTCTTGGACATGCTACTCCTGTTGGTGTGATACAATCTAACCAGAGCTGTCCTGGATCTGTTAGGTGTGTGTGTCCCCTGTCCTCCCTCTCACTGGGGCTCCCATCCTTGAGCTGCTGTGGGCCCGGGGTGCTGACAGAGCCTGACGTCCTGTCTCGTGTCGCCAGGGATGAATCTCTGAAGTCCTTGGTTGCAGAGGACTGCGCTAGCTCAGGTCATCGCTAGCTTGGGGCACTCTACACCACGCTCTGCTGCCCAGGTATAAACACGTTTTATGTCACCAGATGCACACGTCATATGTAACCACTTTCTCCTGTGGACAGAGTGACTCAAAGCTGCAAACCTGGGCGAAGCTCCCACGTTCTCCCCTTCTTCTGTGCCGTGAGCACGTGACAGGATTTGCCATTGCAGAATGAACATAAAATCAGTCCTGCTTGGGCACTTGCCCTGGGTGATTTTGCTCAGGCTCTCAGTGCTGCTGGACCATTTCCCTAGGAGCCTCGCTTCCATGGCAGCATTATTTTTAGGGATTCCATTGGCACCCTTTGCTGACCACTGTATGGGCAACTGTTGGAACAGCAGCTCTGGTAGTTCCACAAAAACTCACTATTAATTGTATTCTGTATATAGAATTCTTTTCTCTTGCCTGTGATTGTCACACTCAATGCAGATCAACTTTTGTTGAAAGCTGGCAGTATTTATGTTTTTATTCAGCTGCCTGGATCCGGCATTTCTCCTTTCCCCCCAGGATAAATAATTTTGTATTCATTATTACTTGGCATAATGAAGAGCTGACATGAAGAGTGGCTTTGAGAAGTAGGTGTCTTCTCACCATTTTCTCCATCAGATTTCAAAGGTGGAAAGCTCAAGGTGGGTGACCAGGCCACCACAATTGGAGCACAGAAATACGACTCAAATATTTATTTGTTGCTCAACAAGACCTCAAAATGCCCTTGACTCCTGGGCAGGACAAAAGGAATCTGTTGCCAAACACGCTTGGATTAAATGAAAACCATTCCTCACAGCGAGTCTGGGGTAGGAGGAAGAAGAATAAAACGGAAGAAAATAGGGACAAAGGAGAAAACATTTCTAAGGTGCCAAGCCTAAGGAGCTGGCAGTGAAGCAGGGGGACGTGTCCCCTGGCCGTGCGTGACAGTAGCTGCTGTAGTACTTGTATGTGCCACACAGTGTCAGACTGGCACAGAGCCGCAGAGGATGGAACCAGCTGGAGGGGCTGCAGTGGGTGATGGATGGGTTCAGCCACCTCATTAGGATTCTCTGCCAACCCCACAAAAGCTCTGTCATGAGGAGGAGCTGTTTTAATTGTGCTGGTGCTGTTCCATTGTACAGCATCAACAATTATTCTTAATGAATATGGGGGTCAGTGAGGCAGGTCTCCAGGGCTGGGTTTCTGGTGGATTAGTGCAAACAGAAAGCAGGAGGAAACTCTAATAGGTCAACAGTGTAAGACCTGGCAGAATGTCTGGCAGAGCCCTGAAGAACTGCATATATCTTGGCTAATCTTATTTATTTATTAACTGCAGCTCTGCAAGTGGGAGAAACAGGACAACTAGAACCTATCCTAAATGCTAGTCCTAGATAGTAGCCTCTGCTCCTGATAAATGAGGCATTTGCCATCCTGGTAACCGGCCCTCCAGTTTCCTCCTGAAAAACATGGGTGTTTTTATCAAAAAAAAGACTGAAAAATCCCACTGGATTAGTATTTCATTGAATGATAGAATCCTTTGGGTTGGAAGAGACGTTTAAAGATCATCTCATCCAATGCCCTGCCTTCCACTAGATGAAATTTCTCCAAGCCCCATCCAACCTGGCCTTGAGCACTTAAAGAGATCCACAACTTCTCCAGGCAACTTGTTCCAGTGTCCCATCAGAAGAAATTTCTTACTTCTGTCCAAGATTAATCTACCCTCTTTCAGTTTAAAACCACTGCCTCTTGTCCTCTTGCTACACATCCTGATAAAAAGCCTCTCTCCTTCTTTTCTGTGAGCCACCTTTATATGTTAAAAGGCTGCACCAAGGTCACCCTGGAGCCTTCTCCAGGCTAAACAACCAAAACTCTTGGCCTGTCTTAATAGGAAAGGTGTTTGATTTACATGGCTCTGAAATTTCTCCTTTCCTAACAAATAGGTGAAGCTGCAATAGAGATGGGCACAGTGCTCTCCCTGCATCTGTGTAGGTCTGCAGTTACTCTTGCCTTACTGTTGATTGCTGAAACATTTTTCTCTTCTGCTTCCTTTAATAAAAGGCAGTGATATTTCAAGTTTTTTCTTATCTATCGAGTAAGGCTTCCAATAACCCTTCCTTCCTGATTTAAAAAAATCTAAGGGCACATACTGTTTCTTCTGATTCTTCTCTGCTACAGCTGGTTTACTGAAAAATGAAGTGTCATTTCACAGATTCTACAATGTTCGTTTTTATTTTATACAATTCAATCTGAGCTCCTTGTACAATGCTAAAAACTAGGACTTGGAAACTGAGCCTCCAGCGGGAAAGTGGCAGGCCAAGGATCAAAAGCGTACGAATTAAAAAAGCAACAAATAGTACAAATCTAGGTTTCCCAACTTCACCTACAAACCCAGCCCAACATGTCCTTTCATTTTGTCACCCTCCTTTGCTACCTTTTGGTCTTCAGCGCCTGACTGGGTGCCTCTTGCCACAGGTGATGGTGTGGTTGCAGGGGTGGGTGGCTGCCCAAATCTGGTCCCACACAGAGCCCTACTGCCACGTCCTGGCAAACCTCATCCTCTTCCTGACCTGCTCCTGCTGTCTGCACCTCTCCTCCTCTGAGATCTTTCACCTGTGAGCTTCCAAAGCAGATAAACATGAGTTTGGCTTCCACTATGCCTGCAAATCCTGAAGGAATCAAGTACGGTGATATCCACATACAAAAGCAGATAACTAATGCTTATAAAATACACCACTGCTGTTTAAAAAACAGAGAACGGCAAAGCACAAATAAAACTACTTACATTTAGGCATCAGATTCCTAATCTTAACCTTGAAATTTCAGGGCTGATCACGAACCTGCCCAAAGCCATGAATTTCCATACACAAGATGCAGCTTTGAAATCTTTTTGAAAGTCTTGCGTTTGAACTGTGGAAAACCAGAGATGAGGAGGCAGTTTCTAAAGGAGACAGGAGAGGCCTCTCTGTCACACTGCACCTTTCATCTCCAAACACAAAGGACCAACAATACAGGAAAAGAACAAACGCAAGCCGAGCCGCAGCACCTCAGCCTGAGGTTGCAGCCTGGCATCACCTCCCTTGCAGCAGCCCTGAGCAAAAGGCATGTCAAGGGAATGGGAACAGGAAACACCAGAATGTATTTTGTGACTGCTTTCCCCATCTCCAGGAGCTTTCAGAGACAGTAGTGTTATTTTGTGTTCAAAAGTCACTGTCTTCACGAATGAATTCTGAAGTCTCATGCTAAAATGCAAATTTTTACCTGTGGCTTATGTTGGATTTTGTTCAGAAGCACTAAGCAAAAATCTAGGTTATAGGAACAGATGCATTCAAAGACCCCAGTGCTGCCTCTAGAACAGCATCAGTATGTTGTGTTTGTAAACAGTATGTGACTCTGCCTCTGGTATTTTTGTCCTTGCATGCTTTTCTGAGGTGTTACAACTTTCTGCTGGTACTCACAGAACTTGACATTCATGCAATAATGTGTGGAGCACTTGGAATTAGGAGGTGCTTCTTCCTGACTGGTCAGAAAATCCCTCCCAGCTGACAAGGGCTGCAGTTTGCACCAACTCATTCATGGGGATCTAAAGGAAAAGGGCCCAAATACCAAGGAACAAAGAAAAGGTTTGGACCCCAAATCTCAGCGTTTCTCAAGTTCTGCGTGAAACCAATTTTTTTTTGCACAGTTTTCTGCATTTATTTCTGAGACAAAATTTGCCTTGAAATGAAATTGGATTTTTAGAAGCCAGAGGGGATTCCAGCCAAGAAACTAAGGTAATGTTCATCACCAAAAATTTGACCCAAGGCATTACTGAGCCTCTTAGGCCTGTGTTATATATCAGCAAAGTTCTTCCCAGAGAGCTGTTCTCCAAATCAGAAACTGCTTATTGCTCTCCCTTTTGCCATAAGCCAAGATCATAAATGTTTTTTTAATTGATGTAATGTAAGTCTTGGAGTTTTTTTGAGAAAAAAAAAATTATAATTTCTTCAGTTAAGCTGAAATACTTGTGAAATCATTTTAAATAGAAAGGTTTGCTGTTTCTTAATTTTTAGTACTTACCACAAACTATTTCAGACCGGAGCCATCAGAGCATCAATAAAATGTTGTTAAATTCAGGCTAGCTTCCAGTGAGCTCAGGTTTTTGCTGAAGCTGTGTTATATTGCTGAATGCAGATGTGTGTATGCACCTGTGTGTCTGTCTATATATGCATGTAACTAACAAAAAAATCACGAATAAAAGACTCATCTGCTGCTTACTATACAGCTTAAGTGCTCGGGCAACACTGAAAACTCGGCTTTTTCTGGCATGTGAGAACAAGCAAGTGAACTTGCCTGACAGATAGGAAGTGAAGTCTGCTCATGAGGACAGACTGACAGTTCAAGCACAGGGAAGTGGGGAAAGGCTAATCCGGGATCCCTTTTAAGTTTGCTTAATAATAAGGTTCTCTTCTCTTCTGAGAAAATCAAAGATTACATTCACACAGGTAAAGGGCTTTTTAATTTAATTGTTTTAACTGAGTTTCTTTATGCAATTTTCCATTTGATTTAATTTTATTTAGTATGATAAATGCTGCTGAATCTGAAATTCTTTTTCTTTTTTGTTTTCATGTATGAGAACCAGAGATGAAAGATTAGCTTCTAGCGACCTGCAACAAAATATAATTTGGCTGGAAATGAAATGAATTTGGATTTAGCTGTATCTCCTGGATAGTTGTGCTGCAACAACAAATCTTCATAAAGTTAAGCTGCCTCTGCTCAAGGAGTGGAAGATGTTGTTCAGCTGAGCTGCAAGAAGCTCCCGCGGTCTCTGCCCTGCCTGTGTGTGTCTGACTGGGAGTCAGTGCCATCAGATCCTCAAAATGTAAAGGAATTTGGGATTTTAAAGTAAGATTACCGCAGCAGCTTTTCATGGTTTAATTATTTTATATTAGAGGCTGCTGAATGATGCGTTCGGTGAGCTGATTGCTTTTCAGAGAGCATTAAAAGATTTACTTGCTCCCCGTTTCAAACATTTGGAAGTTTTTGCACTGGGATTGAAGGGAGCTGTGGAGCAAATCGTGTCTCTCCTCGGGTGCTGGCACCTCGCTTCCTTGGTAGCTTGGACTGTGTGGAAGGAATTGTGACAAAATGTAATTATTTTGGATTTAAGCTTTGTTGTAACTTGGTCTGTGTTTTGTCTCTCAACTGTATAAAAGGCAATATGCACTGGTTGTTGGGTTTCCTTCCTCAGTAAGTATTAATGGCAAGAATTAATACAGCATTTCCCCCTGATCTGCTGGTAGCACTGGTCTCACTGGGTGCCCACTGCCTGGTCTGGTCCCATCGCTGCAGTGAGGAGCTGCTGTCCCTCGGTGCAGAGCAGGCATCTCCAGGCAGATGTCTCTTCAGATCCTGGTGTCCTCACGTACCTCGAGGTGCTGGCTGCAGCTCAGGCTGAAACAGGCACTGGAACAAAAATACAGGCAACTTGTGAGCCATTGCATTCTCCTTTCTCCAACTCACCGTTGTGTACCTGCCAGAGTTGCCATCCATCCATCCTCCTCCTCCTCAGTGGGGAAATATCCAAATACTGTATGTCTCAAGAGCAAGTGGTCTGCTTACAATATTACAAATACCACGTGGAAGGTATTTCCAGAAAAATCGATTTCTTTTGGCCAGTGCACAGGAGGAATAAGCGGTCATAAAACCCTCCATGGATGGGCATGGCAGGAGGAGAGGCTGCCATCAGCACTGCCTTGAGAGGAACTTGGTGTCCCATGACAGGGACTGGCATTTACCAAACAGTTAAAAAATTCTTGTCAGCATGGCTTCTAGTACTTAGAAGGATCCCACTGAATTAGAGCCAGGAGCTGGCCTGGCCTGTGCCGGCCGCTCCCTATACCTTTTGGAGATGGCTGCCACGCCTCCCCTGGAGCTGAGACCACCCCTTTCCACCTAATGCCATCTCCTCTTTGACAAATTTCCTCCCATTACTTGACCCTGGGCCCTCCCCAGTAACAACTGAGCCCCTCGAGATGGGCCCTGAGATGCTCTTCCGTGAGCCCTCTTTGCGGGGGCTGGTGTTGAAACTTCATTGAATCCTCTTGCAGTATGGATTTCACTTGCTGAGCCATCATAAAATGGATAAACCTAATAATTTCTTTGAATTTTTTTTGTATTGTGCAAACAATTGTCACCCTGAGTTTTGCAGTCTTTCTATGTTTTCATTCTTGTAGTAGAATTTCTCAGGCACTTTACTGTAAGCATCAGGCATGTTTACCTATCAGTCTCTATTACTATCATTCTTTTTGTTAGGCGGAGAATTATGATAGACTTTTGGTCTGACCAGTGTCATGGAGAGGTGGTAACCCCATCCTCCAATCCATGGTTGTCTCTAAAAAGATATATAACTGACAAATAAAGGGCCGGGCTGGCTTCCTGTTTCTTCTTCCCCCTTTCTTCCTTCTTTTTGGCCCTTCTTGCTCTCTCTTTTGGCCCTGGCCCTATCCTGACAAAACAGTGTCTGCGTGGTTCTTTCGTGTCTAAGTACGACAAACAATGGTCCGGTATTTATTTAATAGTTAATCTCATGATGTTTCTCTGCATCTGCAGGAAAATACCCAGGACAATAATGCGTCCTAATAATATCAAACTGATGAGCAAAGAAATAGCACCCACCAACTGATGATGTGGCAAAGATCAAGAAATTCTGCAAAACTCAAACCAAAGTAAGTTATAAATTGCACTAACACTGGCTAATGGATAATGAGATTGCATTTAATGTCGGTAATGTGCAATGTAAGTGTTTGCTGTTTCTTAAATAGGGTATCTTTGACCATTTAAGCAAGCCTTTAGCACCAAACGTTCATGGCCATGAGTATATTAAAAAAGCCATTTTGTGTATGCTACTGCAGGGTAATGAGAAAGTTCTCAACAATAGGGCATGCATTAAAGGAGACATCAATATCTTATTATTAGGTAAGAGCGTGTAGAGTTAATAGCGCATTGATAAGTTATTTTATTATCCCCCCTCCTCATCATGCCAGCGTAGTTCTGTTATGCAATATTAGCAAGAAAATAGAAGCCAACCCAGTACAAAGACTCATTTTGCCTTATACAAGAATGTTTGTTAGTGTCTTAGGATCAATTTATTTTATCCTTGGGCACATTTTTACAATTATTTCTGTTTTGTCCCACACTTCCCTATTTACTTGACATCTGTTCTATGTTTCTAACTAGTGCTGGCATGATGAGCAATCGAGTCTAATCCTGCACTGCTCATTCGGGTGAGACACCCACTGATTTCACGAATGGGCTTCAGTTTATCGCTGAAGTTGATGGAACTATTCTACTTCTGTCACTTGTAGTCACGGTAGCTGTTCAGCTGTGACTTCATTCCTAAATGCTTTGTTTTCAGTACCCATAATTAAGTTACATTAGCTGCAAAGGCTAACCTGCTCCAGAACAGTTCCTGGCAGAGATGTCAGCTTCCTTACGTAAATCAAGCTCTTTGTTTCTCTACCGACTTTCAATCAAATATTTGATAACTTCCTTTAAAAAATAGATTAGCCTAAAACAACAATCCTTGTCAAATCTTTTGAGTATGTCTTTTCTCTCCTCAAGAGGGCCACTTGAAACGCCTCCTCCACAGGGCCCTGCTGTGGCATTTTAACCACATCAGTACAGGTGGGATCTGCTGCCTGTAACCCCTTGTTCAAAGCACTTGCTCAGCACCTGCACTGCCTTGCTGGGTACCCAGATGTGGCACATGTGGAACCACAAAGGTTCAAAGCAGTTGTCTAATGGCGCTCAGTGACATGCTAATGGATCTGCTGTGCTTTGCAGTTCAAAGGACTGTCTATTAAAACTCTAATAAAGCCAGAAATTGGTCCCTTAATGAAATGCAAGGCTAGGTGGGACACAGGCAAGCTTCTTTGAAATACGGAATGAGATCTTAAATTAAAAAAAAAAAAGTTAAATATTTATTCTGGGAGGATTCTGAACAAAGAACTCTAATTAAAGGAAAGTATATTTTGAGCATTGCTATCTCATTTACTGAAAGAGTAGAATTTGTGAGGATGTCTTTAGCACCCACCTGTGTTGCACTATTGTCTAGAGGAGTGTTAGATGCAATAATACTGCAGTAATATAAACTTTTCCTTAAGAAAACAGATTTAGTTCTTTTATATAGATATTTTTATTTTTTTTAAACAGTCTTGACCTTAGAAATGCCATTTTGTTTTTCTCTTCCTTCCAGTTTGAGACTGAAATGAAAATTGCAATCAGAATACACATCAATACTGTTGGTATAACCTTACAAGTAATTAAGCAGTTTAGAAGCTAATTAGTGTTGCAAGATTTCCAAGTTTGCAAGGACTCAGGAACATTCCAGAGGGGACATGCTGGGGAAAAAAAAAAAGCAAACTAAAATTCTATAACCAGAACCCTTCAACTTTGGGAACTTTAAGGCTCGAGCACATGTTTCTCTAATGCTTTGTCTTCTGTCCATTGCCTGGACCTGTGTTTCTGGAGATCCTGGTGAAGCATGGCAGGCTCCCGTACCTGGAATAACAAAAAGTGTTGATTTGATATGCTCACAATTTTCTCCTGTTAAGCTGAAGCAGAACATTACATTTCATGACATTTATATGGAAGCTGTGTTTTTGAGTAACACATGAAATAAAAGGAGGAAAAAATATGTATTGAAGATGTTTCAAGGTGTTTACAAGGTTTAAGTGAATGTTTTAAACTTTGTAAGTTTTGATCTTCATTACTTGAAAACAGGAAAAGCTTTGACACTTCTCAACATACCTGGAACACTGTCAAAGGCATCTTCCTCTTCTCACAGTGAAGGAGCTTAGAAAACACTGAATAAAAAGTACTTACTATGAAGATCAAGTGGTAGCACATAAAAGCTGGCTGTAAATGTCATTCAGCTGCCTGAAAAGCTGCATTTTTTGACACCACAGCCCCATATTTCCTTGGATTTAGCAAGACCAGGGGTAGCATCCCCTGACCCATCATCAGGGACTCCTGGTACTCCTGGTGCCACCACCTTCATCCAGCTATTGAGGTCTGTCTGCTTACAGCTGTGGGATTTTGGGGGCCAAGGGGGAAGAAGTGTCTTGTCAATTATTGTGGCCATGGCAGAGCAGCACTGACAGAGGTCCTGGGTTTGCTCAGACCGAGTGGCATTTCCCTGGTTGTAACTGCTGGACTAAAAAACACCACTGCGGCAGCAAAATATCAGACCAGCTAACAGGTGCTGGTGGGTTGCCTTTTCTCAATCTGATTCGACAGGAATTTATTCTGTGCCCTTACTTAAGCCTCCTAATAGTACTGATTTAACTCTTTCCAATAAACAAGGAAACTGATTTCCCATTTCCCAGGAGTATTTGGGCAACTAATTGTAAAACTACTTTTAAGTGCTTGAACATTCATCTCATTCAAGTTCATTCCTGTCAGAGCTTGGAAGTACCAAGATTCCAGTGTACTCCGGCAATTAGCCCAACATTGTTAGTAAGTATTTGGTGACTATCCCTAACAGCCAGTTCAGAGGCCTGGACCTGGATCTGAAGGAAGTGACCATGATGCCCCTCCTGCCCTTTCTTTTGCACATCCATGGAGAAGAGTCAGGGCTCTGGCTGCTGGGATCCACATTTCCTCTTCTATAAAAGTTTTTTTTGTGTATTTGCGTGGAGTTGCTGTGCTCTTAAATATGACTGAAATCTGAGGTTTCATGATAAATAAGCCCTTCTACAGCTGGGAAAAGATCTTTGGCAAGGGTAATCCTGCTAATGCATGGCTCCATCTGAGATGATCCAGGAGTGCACCGCTGTGTCTTACGCGGTGACCTTTGAGAGAGATGTCCAAAAAATATTTTTACTTCACCAGCAGCTACTGAAGTTTCAAACTCTTTCAGCACCTCTTGTGACAAAAGACAAAGCAGTGGGGAAGGAGAGTTTCCTGTACTCCTGTTTAATAAACTGAGGGAAATCATGCACTCACAAATACTGCGCCAGTTATTCAGCAAATTTAATCATTCACATGTATGCTGAATAAAATGGTACCAAAGAAAGGTCAGGATTTCTCTACTGCCTATTAGGCTATTTTGTTTTTTCCATTGTTCTAAAATCAGTGTGCAATAGGCTGGAAGATGGCAAAGTGCTCTGGTTTCCCCTTTAAGAGGTGATCTCTGTATTGCAAAACATTCCCTAAACCACTTCCACCATCAGCAGGGGGTTGCCAGGAAGGCAGTTGACAGCAGCTGTAACTGCTGATTAAGAAACTGATGCTCAGCCTTGCATTTCCAAAGATATCAAACTTTCCATCTTCTGAGCTTTAAAACCCTCCTGTTGTGCAAGGGGCTGCACACTGTGCACCCATGTGAGCATCAGCCAGCACCCAGTGTACCTGAGCTCCTGCACCCCATCCCATGAGGGCTTGGGTAACAAAGCCTCAAAATGGTTTTTATGACACCTAATAAGAAGTAGGAAAGTGTTTTATAGCTGAAGAATATTTGTGGAATGGAAAAAAAAAATAATTTTAACCCAGCCTGTCCTAGTCCTCCAGATCATTGAGATGCTGTGGGAAATAAGTGAGAAAGCAAATACACTAGTGAGCCTGACCACAGCCAATCTGAGAGCAATCTGACACACCTGCAAAGTGGTTTGTGCAGTAGGGGTATAAATCAAGGCAAGTGGAAGCCAAGATAACTTGCTTTTAGGGAAACGAGTGGCACAACCAGATCTAGGCACTCAGGTATTATTATGAAGAAAAGAAAAGCATTTTTATTACTTTCTTTGCACAAAGGGTAGAGTGGCTTGCTCATTTGAACCCCCAGGGGAAAAAAAAGAGTAAATAAACCTCTATTTCTCCTTTCCCCACATTTCACTTCAGAAATATCTTAGAGGCTGCCAGGAGTGCACTCAAAATGGATGTGTCTGTGGCTATCTGTATTTCTCAGAAACTCAAATTTCTTCCAAAGCTCAAGACCCACTCGTGGGGGGAAGGTGGTTGCCACACAAGGATCTGCAGATCTTCCATGGACAGGCTGTTGCCAGTGGGGAAGTTTGAGGTTAATCAACTTTCTTTGCAGTCGGTCCCACCACACGGCCTTGTGGGGATCTGGCCCGGGAAGCCAGTGCCGGGAAGAGCACTGGGAAGGGCCAGCCCCACTTCCTGGCAAAGGGGGATTGTGTGTGGGGTGGTGACTTCCTCCCAAGGGAGGAGGGCAAAATCTGGTCTTCCGTGTCTGTGTGAAACAGAGATTTGGTCTCCACTGGTTCCTCCAGCAAATCCTCCAAGGCAAGAACCACTTTTATTTATTGCTCCCAGCTGCAGCTTATGCAGGGATGAGCCCTCCACAGGGACACAGCAGAGCTGGCACAAGATACCACATGGCTTTGTCCATGGAAGGGGTTATGTTTCCAAGTTTTTCCTCAGTCTTCCAGCTCTCAGTATCTGTTTTGCATGATCCTTCTGCCAGTGCAGGCTCTGCATCTCCCTCGTTGTCAGTTTCCCAGACCTTCCCAAGGGAGAGAGCTGCCAAAAGAGGCTTTGCAGCCCTGGGCTTGGGGCAGCTGGAGGTCTCGCTTGAAAGTGAGATGTGGGCATTGCTGTAAGCTGATGGAAGTAGGTTTGAAAAGGACACGTAGTGGCAATTGATCTCGCTGTGAGCTGGCAACCTGTGAAAAGCAGAGCAAACAGGTGGGCTGCTGAGTAGCAGGAAGCTGCTTGGGAGACGAGGCCTGTAGACAGACTATCATGCAGGGGCCCATAGTAGGTATTCACCATCTGAATTTAAGTTTCTTTCTTTTCCTTAGAGCTTTTTTTCCCTTAAGAAAATTCATACTATGATGTTATCCCAGCATATCCCATTTCTCTCAATCGCACCTGCTAAGACTTAAGCATGGTCATTTTTCTTTTGGTCAAGGCAACCCTTTAATTTTCTTTTTCTCTCCTTACCTCCAGCTTACCCTGACAAATCTTTTCTGGTAATGAAAGCATGGCAGTAGCAGCCAGAATGAAACTTGACTCTTCTAAGGAGCAACAGAGACCCCTTGACAGTTAATAAACAAGTTTTATTAAACAACTTAATAACAACCAAACTTAATAAAATAATAGCTTTCTTATCAAATGAAACTGGAGTTGAAACGTTACTTTTATGTAATTTATAATGTTCTGTTTTGAACAAGCAAATATCATTTACGTGAGTGAAAGCTGCCTCCAAAGCCAAATGTTCACAACATGGTGAGCGGTAGGGGCGGGGAGGGGCGGGGGGAAGTAGAGATGAAGAGGGAGATGTGCTTCTGGCAAGTTTTGACCTGGCTTTTTGTAGCATAGACTTCACAGGTCCAGATGGCGTTAAAATAAAAAATCAAGGGCAAGTGCACATGCACAGAGCTCTAGCAGAAGAAGGTGGCTGGTTCTAGTTACACATTAGTAACTGTGAAGTAGAAAGGCTATCATTAAGAAGTTAATCAAAATATTCCATCAAATTGTTTAGAGATAAGATTCAAATCTGGTAAAGAGCACACAGTTCTTTTTTCCCATGAGTATTGCATTGGAAGAGTGACCATGATTGTGTATTGTGGGATTAAGCATTGCAGCCTTGGGAAACAATGAGGTTTGATTTTGTTCTTTTAAGTTCTGGACGTTCCAGTTAAGCTTCTTAGATGCTATTTTGTTTTCACAGTAGGTGAAGTCAAAGGCATAGATCAAGCATGGACTTTTCATCTCCAGTAGAAGTTTAGGAATTCGTGAGCAAAATAAAAGAGAACTCCAATGTAAACCTGTAAATCCGTCTGCAACCAGTTAGATGATACCAGTTAGAGTGTACCTGGTGTAAGTAGTAATCAGCCTGAGTTGTTGTGGTCATTGTTTTTACCCAGTTATTTCTGCTGATGCTCCGAAAAAGGAGAAGTCAAGGAGAGCAGCCACATGGAATCTGTCTGCTGCAAAAAAAATTCATTATCTTCTTGCCTGAAACAAATCCTTAAATCTCAACTTTAGAGCTGTCTTTTGTAATAAACTAGAATCTATGTCATTGAAATAAGTGGGAAAATGACATCACCCTGTATTTCTTCATAATTTCATAACACAGAGCAAAATACAGATATTTTGCCTTTACTGCATCAAGTACTACAAAAGTCTCTAAGCAATAACTCTAGATTTGAAAAACAGCACTGTTTCACAAAAGGCAGTTTAATTGTTGGTTATCTTCTCTTGAGACACAACCAACTGTACTACCAGCCCCAAAGAAAGGTTGAAAATGCAGTCCAAGAAGAGAGAAAAATTAATATCCTATTTATCAGAATCAAAGGTAGTTCAGCTGATGGCATCTGTGTCTTAGCAAAAGACCCTGAGCTCTAATAGCAGTGGATAAGGAGACCTGTGGGGAAAATAAAAAAGAAAAAAGCTACTTCTCTGTTCCAAATTGCACCAAAAGAAAATGACAAGTCATGACTCCTGCCCTGCACCCTGGGACCCTGTCTGCCTGGCGTGGGTGGCACGAGACACCTGACACACACAGCTGAAATTGGAGGGCTGGTGTCTAGCATCAGTCCCTTTTTTGCATTTAGACAATGCTGTGCCAGCCAGACTGAGACATTATGACTCAGTAATTTGCTACTTGTGCAAAAGCTAAACTGAGCAGAGCTGATCTGTGTTATGCAAATAGCAGTGAGCTGGTTTGCCTGTATCAGGAATAGGAGGCTGTGTATCCTGGTTAGCATAGATAGCAGGTGACATGAGTAAAAGATTTTCTGTGGTGCTGAGATTCTTGAAGAAAGACCAAAAAGTAGCTAGAATGGTGACCCACCTTTGTTTTTCTTCCTTTATTATTCCACACCTGAGCCACTGACTTGAATGTTGGAGTTAGTTTATTTTTAAGCCCATGCTGTGACTCCTGATAGACTTAGCAGTGGGGAATGAGTCATGCACACAGTTCTGGACGCAAAGTGCACATACTCTGCTGGGTTCAGCAGTACAGCAAGTCTGGAGCCCAGAAAAGGAGGAGCGGAGAAGAAAACATTCACTTAGGTCTGGGTCTTTGCTGGAGATGCAGAGATCTGCTCCTGAATGAGGAACAGGAGCAGGGCAGGCAACCCATGGAGCCAGCATCCACAGCCCAAGCCCTTGTCCTGCATATTGTGGGAAGCCAGTAATGGAGCTTACACACTAGTCCTGGAGTGTAACGAGTGGAATGTGCCTGAGCAGGCATGAGTGGGCAGACTAAATCCTTGTTGCAAATCATAACCTGAATCACTACAGTGTGAGAAGGACAGGAAAGATAAATAGATTTTTGCAGATTTAACACTGGTGGGGTTTAGTACCACACCATTATCTCTGTGATTTTACAGAGAGATCTTTACAGTAAAGATTTTTATTAAAACTTTCTGTGAATAAATCTGCTCCAGGAAAGTAGAGTAAACACCCAGGCTGCAAGCCCATGTGTAGCTCTCTGACCAACCAACACCGTATCTGACCTGGGACAAGTATCCATATTATCTGTAAATGTCTTAAATGTACATCTCCAAAATTAGGATAATTAAGTCATTTGTGCTACAACTTTTTGAGAAAAATTTATTTGCTCAGGAACTTGAGCTACTAGCATAACTTTTGTGATAAACAATAAAGTGTAATATTGAATCTCACTCTCCAGTTCCTGAGTAATTTTTCTGCATTGTAAAACTGAAAAAAAAATATTCCTCTTGAGTGTTTTTAGGTCAGTTCAGGACATTAAAAAACCTCTCTTTCGGCTCTATGGAAGTTGTTCACACTCACTGACTGGGAGATTAAGTTTTAAATCATGCTCTTCACTGGTTCCTGTTTGAAATGAATAAACAGAAGCTTAAGATTTTTTTCCCATGAAAGTTTAACATTTCAGGATATACCCTATGGAATTTGTATCTTCCTCAATGTATTGAAATTATATTGTAACACTGCTCTGTGCATTAAGGTCTCTTCTGATGAAAATACAGGTAAGTATCTCATGTAATATGGATTTCAAAAATATAAATGATCTCTACAATCACAAATCTGGTACTTCACATTTGAAATTATAAAATGCTCACAGTTTATAATGTTAAGGATTGTAGCCGGGGTTGAATTTATGAACAGTCTCATTTGTGTCTTCTTAACTCCATGTAAATCTATGTGCATATCTTAATTGAGGGCACATTTGGAGGATTATTTGCATGAAAACTGCTGATGAAGATGTGTGGAAATAGGAAAGTTATTTTAAGACAGCTATAGTAGGGTATTTTCCTATCTAGGATGTTTGTTAGCTCTGACAAATCTTTGTTAATTTTGTCTGGCTGTTTTCATGAATCTTTGGATTCCAACAAAAGCTAATAAATCCAGCTATGAATGCTTTAAATACAACTACATTTCAGAGAATATGAATCAGAGAAGGAGTACATATATAGCACCGATACAGAAGAATACACATTTGTTGCTTTGTGCTGTGCAATAGCATTCAGAGGAAGGCTTGCTCCCTCATCAAATTTCCATACATTTGAACTGCTCTTGCCCAGAGTTAGGGTAAATTACATGACAAATGTTAAGATCATCAACACCCATCCCAGGCATCAAAGTAGCTGCTGACCTTTAAATGTGAACACATTCACATACCAGTCTACCAGCCATCTGGTGTGACCTGACATTTCCATTACTGGCACTCCTGTCTCTCACAGCCCCTCTCCAAAACACCGCAAATGTGATGATTTCTGCCCATGGCGGCTGCCATCTCCCTCTGCAAATTGTCCTCAGGGAGGGATATTTTGCTTACTCTGGTCCTTTTATTTCCATACTTACTTTTCTCTCTAAATCCTACTGAATTGCAGCCCTGTTTGTCAGGGGTGTTGAGGGAGCCACTAAATCTCCCAGACCCAGGATCTGCCTCCCCAGCCAACATGCCCAGCCCAGGAATGGTCCCACGGGATCTCTACGTCCCAGTCCTAAAGATTCAGCTGCTGCTCCTCTTCCAGCTCGCAGGTCTGGCTGGCAGCAAGGCTGCATCCGAGACACACCGAGACACACACAGGGGTCCCTGAAGTGGCTGCCTGGACAGGCTGCTGCACACACACACAGAGCAGCCTGGGCAGCACAACCCCTCTGTAATGCTACCCAAACTCACAGAAGGGCACACAGCCCTGTCCTCTTCTCCTCCTCCAGGAAATCAGGATGCAGGTTCTCTGGTGAAAAAATGTGTGCCCTCATTCTCCACATCCAGAAACACACTCAAACATGCACAGTCCCCTTGAATGCTAGCATGGTCTCTAAACCTGTTTACTACCTGTGCCTGGGGGTTCTGGCAGTGATATACAAGTCACCTCCTGCTTGCCAGATAGGGCAGTATGATATTTGAGTCCTCCAGATGTGGACACATTTCCTCCAACTCACCAGCTAGTCCAGCTTGAAGTTTGCTAGTGAGTTATGCACACACAGGATTAAATTCACTGTAGAAATATTAACACACACAGATCTGTCCAGCTGCCAGCACTTAGACCTCTTACACACCCACACACAACCTGATCCCTCCAGCTGCTGCTGGCACCTGGACCTTTCAAGATTTATACAAAACATACACACCAGTCTATCCAGTTGCTGGAGGGACCTACAAGCACTATGGCCCACAGTCCCCCCAGTTCCTGGCACACAGACCCTTCCATGCAAGTCCCTCCATGTGCTAATACCTAGATCTATGAGCCCCAAGACCTGTGGTCTCCTCTGGTCATTGGCACACAGGTCTCTTTTTCAGGTGGGTCTCTCCAGTTACTGGCCCCATTTCCCCCCACTTTTCTTTGGATCTTTTAATCCTTCCCCTAAACACTCTGTAGTAATTTCTACGTAAATCCACAAGCCTTTTCTGATAGCCCATATCCCAAGCAGCCTCAGCTTTTCCACAACACTCATGTTAATAATATTTTTCTCTTCCTATCAGTTAATAATTGCTCAGGTTGACATTCTTGAGGGTTCTGCCTGAGTAGTTCTTCTAATGGACCATCAATCAGTGGCTGAAGCATTCTGGATTCTCATTATTATCTCTGTTGTGACTTCCTCGTTAATGTTTGTGTGTCTGTGAGGTTCATTTATCACTTTCCTCATTACTTGTTATTTCTTTTACAGTGGGTAGATCACAACCAAATAACTTAATGAACCAGACGCTCCCACACTCCACAAACTCTCACACTACTGACTGACAGCTGCAGCACGACTGAGAACTGCTGGGTACCCTGTGAAGACAGGGTCCAGCTCCCTTTTATTACAGATAACTGTATAATGATGATATAGCAAACTTAGACTTTCCTGTGTTGACTGAAATTCAGGATGCAGTTTCCATGTTTTCTTCATGTTCAGGGAGACTTGAAGGACAGGGCAGCAATGTCATACAACATATTTCCATTTTTCTCCATTGCATGACGATACACAGCACTGTCAGACACTCCACTGACTTTAGCACAGTATTTTATCCAGATGATGAATTATTTTCCAGACTTTACAAACTTTTATCATGATGGTTGAGATAAAAGGAACAGAAAGAATGATGACATAGCTGTGGTTTTGCAGTGATGTTCATCTTGTGTCTTTGATGCTTGTTTGTATTATCTTCAGAAGGATGTTTTAGTCTAAGTGGGGAAAGAAAAAAAAACAAACCCACATCTTAAAAGTGTGTAGGGAAGGGAAATATGTGTATAATGCAACACCATTACTTGCAAAGAAACCAAAACTATTTATTGGAAGGTCATAAAGTAGCAGTGTCAAGTATCTGACACTGCACAGAGGTACTGCAGCTCAATGGGGTATCACACTGAGAGTATTAGTACAAAATTTAAAATGGAACTCTGCTTTCTGGAAGGACATTCCTCTTCAGCTGATTTACAAAATTTCTCCTGTGCCCTGTGAGTCCCTCTAAACTAAGTCAGTCATGTTATTTACAAGACAAGCCTCTATTTAGAGTCCATGTGTCTCAGACTGTATGAAAATTCCGATGAAAACATGCCCAAATGCTGCTTCTATCCAATACATGGCATTTCTGATGCTGTCATCTAGACAGTTTTAACTTGCTGTCTTCTTTTACCTTTCCCTAAGCCGTGATTTCCACAGCTACTTCATGTCTTGGATAAAAAATGGCTTTTCAATGTGGGAAATTATTTTTAGATTTGCTTTTTGTTTTTGACATTCTGGGATGCATTTTTAGCACCATATCCAGGTATTTGAAGGGGAGGTCTTTAGTAGAATAAGCAGTAATAGATAAAATACAAGTTTACTGAGCAGAAAATATGGTTTAATTACAAATTGAAAATGAACCCCTTTATTCACACTATCCCACTCAATGTAGGCTGTCACTGGGGCAGAGTGGAGGGGGGGTGGAGGAGAAGAACATATTTTTAATTAAGTGGGGTTTGATAAATTAGTAGCACTTAATGGAGCTCTTTAATTTCCAATCTTGAGTCTTTAGGCTTCAAAAAGATGACATCTTCCCATTTACTTCTTACTGAATTTGATTGTTTACCTTTTAGTGAATATAGATATGTGTGCCTGTGTGTGTATATTTGTTGAAAGAGGCAAAATACTTACTTCTTCCAGAGTCAGGCTGTCCTTATTCTCCCTTCCTTGCTTGTATTTCTTTTTAAGGCACACTGAAGTTGTGATGGTGACAATAAGCATTACAACAAATACAGTTACGGTTGAAGAAACAGCTATTACAATATTTTCTTGAGTTGAGCCTTTCCTTTCACACTTTTCTCCCATGTACCACCAGCTGTCACCTGCTGGACATCTAGAAAGCAAAAGAACAAACGTGCTATCACCTAAAGAGTAAAGGTATGAAAAGGTCTACTTCAGAAAAATGGCATCTCTGATGCAATTTCTATATCCCAAAGCATCATGAAGTTATCTTAAAATGGACTTCTATTTCAAAGTTGTCTTGAGTGGCCCACTGTCCCTACACACCTAAATGTATTTCTTTCAGCTTCCTCCTGTTTCACAGGTTGTGCCTTCAGAGAGAGCCTTTGCCAGAAAACCTGAATGCCTTCCTCATCCTCTTGACCACTTAATGCTTGGTTGCAGCTGATCTATGGAGCTTCTTTTCTTTTTTTTTATTTTCAACTTTAAAGAACTTGTAGGAGCTGCCTCTGCCCTCCCCCAAGAAGCAGGTAAGAAAAGAAATTAACAGCCCGGCAGTCATCCGGTTTTAGGACTGAAAACAACCTCCAGGCTTTGATTCCATCACCTTACCCAGCACCACAATCAGTTCCGAAAGATTTTACAGTGAGCACACGGGGGTCCAAATGATCTAACTGAAAAAGAAATACATCTGTGCAGCACTGCTGAGTGCACACCCACCCCCATCTTTCTAACCTTGCTTATTCCTTATGTACTGGTTTTCTAGCTCCTGTCTAAGCCATTTATTCAGAACTACCTCAGCCCTGAAAACAAGTCTGTTTGCAGTGTGCTACAAAGATACTGCCTGCTGGGGGGGACTCCAGGTGCTTCAGCTTGAACACATGTATCACATTCCCATCCATTTCCCATCAGAAAATCGGGGTGGAAACTGTGCTGGTCGCACATTTCTGTAGGACAGAAAGCAGGTCGCAAAGGCACTAAAGCGTCAAAGAGTCCAGAGATGTCAGAAAATAAATATTCTCTTTCCATAATTTTGAAATTGGGCATAATATTTGGCATATTTTTTATTTTTGTCTTCTTGGAACCACCTCTTGAAGTTTACTCATATTTGTGACCTGCTTCTGATGAGTTGCACAAGAATTATTTTATGAAAGGTTTCTAAATGGACAGATAAAACACTTAATGAGTCATGATGACTCTTGTGGCTCTTGGCCTTTATGTTTTCCTCACAGCAGTCCCCCAGTCTACCTGCCCTGGCACAGCATCATAAGGTTACTATCCTCAGCCTCAGAGCTTATTTGAGAGCTGGAACAATGCTAATCAGGCAGGTGGGTTACGTAAGTGTATCCACAGAGAATTAAATAAAAGTTGATATTCATCTTCTTGCGGGGCAAACAATCTTTTATTCCTCAGCTTTCACTGCTGGTTTCAAAGGCAAGCGACTACACTTTGGTAATTCATGGTCATACTTTGCAATGTGCAATATCTCTGAATCCAATTTTAAAATAATGTCTGTGCTGCTTCCTACATGATAAGTAGTAAAAATCTTCTCTACTGATATAAATGCTCTGTCCTTTCAATTACGTTTATTCAACTATTCTACATTTTGCTATAGGGAATTCTAAGGACCTGGAGTAATACATTACTGAAAATAATAAACACATTTAAAATATAATTTACAGGGAAGTCAAGCAGGGTACTTCAAAATGATCAAATGCTGAGGATAGGAGCTTTGTTGCCCAAATTGGCTGTAAGTTCAGTCTCACAGCAGCAATTACAAATACTTGCCTTAATCAGCTACAGTCTGTCTTTTCTTTCATTAGGAGCAAAGATTTATTTTTTTAGAAACTCTCACTGCTCACCCTAAAATCGCATTTGAGAGCGAATAAACGCAGTTACCTGCACACCGGTGCTCTGTTGACCATAACACAGACACCACCATTTTCACAGGGGTTGTCTGGGCAGAAAGCTGGAACCTCTGGATTTTGGGGCCGGGTGATGCTGCCCGTTGTGGTGGTGGATGCAGTGGTGGTGCTCTCAGTGTCAGTGGGGGGCTTGTTGGTGGCAGTAGGGCTAGGGCCAGGTTTGGTGGTGCTGGCACTTGTAACAACAGTGGGTGGAACACTCGGCTTTGTTGTCAGGAGATGAGAGATATCTGCACGGTGAACCCACAAGAAATAAGGTCTTTGCTCCACGTTGTTTTTCTTCTTATTCTAAAGATAATTTCTGACAATAAAGGGCAATGAGCCTGTCCACAGGTATAATGGATAAACAGTCTTTTTCACCTTTCAGGAGCAGGATGTACTTTGGAAACGTCCTCTAGATTTTTTCAGAAACAGATAGTTTTACACAAATGACTCTGTTCCAAATAATTTGCACAGGATTAGCATTGTTTCATGCACCTTCACATGAGATAAAGGAATTATACTGTGTATGTACCTGCTCACAAATTTTTTCAAATATATGATTTGACTTTAGATATAGGCGTAATTCAAATACTGCTCATGAGCAAAGTACATCATGTGCGTTTATATCTACAGCACTATTGACTTGGTATCTGACACTGTTTACTGCATTGTAAAGAGTGTCAGCTATGTTTACATACCTTCCACTGTTAAAAGAATATAAACACCATCTTCTTTAATAAAGTTGCGTCTTCTAAGTCTCTCATGAGTTAAAAATGCACTTGTTCCAACTCCTGGACCTCTCATGTATTTAGTTCCATTGGGAAAAATTGCTTCGGATCCCACTTTATCTGGCCTATCCCAAATATATTTTGATGAGGATTCTGGAAAAAAAAAATAAATAAAAAGAATGTGCATGTGAGACCATTCTGGATTTGTCTCTCAGCAGAAACATCAGTTGCCTAGATTCCCCACTGATGAGAGGCACAAGACAATGGAGATCTTCAAGGATTTGGTTTAGCCTGAGGTACTGAGAAAAGAACCTGCTGGGGGTGAGGTTATTGGAGAGCTAGTTGAAAATCTGTTGTATTTTCTTTTTAGTTCTTTAAAGTGGAGTGGTCAAGAAGATAAGTGAAGTGTAGTGGTCAAGAAGATGAGTAGCACATGAATCATCCGTAACATGATTTAATGCAGTGCTTCTCAAAAGAGATCGTCTGCGGTAGACGTGGGGCACAGGGTATTTGAACAACCTGAATGATCACGGATCACTGACACCTGCTCCATCACACCCTGTTCTAAATCTCAAAGCTGAGCCTGATTGTCCATGAAAGAATCTGACAGAGGGAGAAAGAACTGCCTGCTTCAACAACTCTCTGGTTAGAGAAAGAGTGTGTGTTACAAGGTTTCCCTTGGGAACCCGGGACTATTTGCAATATGTGAATAAACAAGGGAGAAGGAGCAGAGGGCAAATAGATCGCATGTTCACAGGGCCAGGGAAGGAAGAGGGCTAAGCACTGTGGCTGTATGTAACAGCAGAAAGCACAGGGGGAATGTGCTTTTTCAAACATCTGTGGAGGACATGGTGTGATGCATCTTTCGTTTACAGAAAGGACATTAAGTCTTTCTAGATTACCCACTTTGTTTTCATGTAGAGCCAGTGTCACAGAAAAAGAAATGTAGAACATACTGGTTTTAAAACAATAATGTGAATTGGATGTTTTTATGCCTTCCTTCCTTCCTTTGTAGTCTGAAAGTCCAGAAAACTAATTCAGAGGCAGAGATGGTTTCTTTTGGCAAAACTAAGAAAGCCATTGTGGCTTAAATCCAAACTTTATCCACTGCTGAATGTGGGTGTTTTCTTTAATATCTCTCTCTGTAGAGATTCCTACCATTTCTTTCATAAAAGAGTTACTTTTTACCTCAGCTGCCACATTTCCAAGTTATTGTGGACAACAGCCCTTATCTTCTCACACCTTGAACAAGTACAGATTAAGTAATATAAATCAGTACTTTGTCCATCTGGAGGCTTGTGCTGACATCACTGTACCTTTGACAAGGAGGGCAGGGATTTGTTTGATAGCTGCACTTTTATTTGGTATGAACTGCTTGTATTGTTAATTCAGTATTTTTCTTTTCATGCCTTCCAGAAAACTTCCATTCTCATTGAAACAGAAATAAATACATCCTCACAGAGCATATGAAAGAAACTTTAGGAATAGATCATCCACCTGCTTCATATGCAAATGCAACTTTGAAATCCGGAGTCCCAGCTAGACTTGCTTGTATGTTCAATTTTTTTCTTGTCTGTGGATCAATATTATTGTTGTCGCAAACAAATGAAACATTCCAGAAGCCAAAAAAAGGCAGTAATTTACATAAAGAGAAGATGTGACCCCTTCTCTTTTGGTTGTGTTCTACATGTTTGATTTCAACTAACCTGATAATTTCGTAGGGTCTGTTGTTACACTTCTTTGGTTTGACATCCGTTGACGAATATCAGGATGCTGGTCGAGCAGGATCATGGTACCTTGTTGCCACGGACAGGGCCATTGCAAATGATCATCGTTTGCTCCAGAAATCAAGGACAAGTATATTCCTAAATTAAATGGGTTGTCAGTGGTACCATTTACATACAAGCTGACCTGAAAAGCATATCCTTTACTAGAGTAGAAAGGTGGACTGTGTATTATCCCATCTCTCCCTGCTGGTCTCGTGTTGAGGAGATGTGTGAAATTTCTGATATGCCAGACGTGGTGGGGACACTGAGTTTCTGACAAACTGATGTCATCAATAGAGAGGCCTCCATTTGATAAGCCACTTCCTCTCATGCCTTGAAACACAACCCGGAATTTACTTGTGACATTCAAAGAAACATGATGGAGCTGCCAGTAAGTCTCAGGTGAACCTGAAAAACAAGAGGAGAGATTTCTGAGTCAGCAGTACAGTCAAACACTGCACAGGTCTGTGTACCCTATACCAGCATTGTGTAAGAATTTTTCAGTTCCCCTGGCACTGATGTGATAGAATATTTCTTCTGTAGATGTTACTTTTTCAGTGCAAGATCATATTTGCTCAATATAATATTTTAACAGAATTAATATGCATAATAGCACTTGTTGATGGGTTTTAAAACTGCTTTTTCTTTTACATTTTTAAATAAAATTTCATTAAATTAATCCAGATGTTGTGATAATTAAATGCACAAAAATAGTTTCACCTGTATTATTAAAAAGAAAAAATTCAGAACTAATTATATTCAAATAACTGAACAACAACATGCCTCAATGAAATATGCTCCAGAAGATTCTGGGAACCTAGAACTACAAGACTGGTCCATTCATTTGATTTTGTATTTTTAAATGGCTTGTTGGAAGCTTGCCTATGTAGAAGCACTATTCACCCATCAAATTATTAATGGTACTAAGGTCAACTTAAAGCCACTCATTTGCAAAACCTACTTCATGCAATAAAACCTCACTGCAGGTTTGATGCTGCACCCAAAAGTGCCTGCACTAGCAAATTCCGCTTGACTTCAAGAGCAGTGTCCACAAAAGCAAAGACCTCTGCACAGGGGCCTTGTGGGGTAGATGAAAGTAGAACACCCTTTTTTAAAAGTATGTGCAGCAAAACTTTTTCTTTTGCTGTCTGGGTTTTGTTCATCTGCACAGAAGACCAGCTGCATTTATTGAACAAGCAGTGCCAATCCCAGGTACAGAACTCATGCATCACTCTCCTAACAATCCTAAACACAACACAGTGGATCTCAAATATGAGTCTTAATTTCTTGACATTTTTCATTACTGTTATAATTAGGAGGTAAAAAATTAACCCAGAAACAAGAAGAAAAGCACCCCACTGTTTTCCATGAAATTGACTTCTGCATAAGCTAAAAGATTTTTACATGTAATATGTGCAGTTCAAAAATCCCCAGCGGCCACAGACCAGTGGGAAGGGTTCGGGGATTGTCCCTAAGCTTCTTGAACATTGTAGCTCAGCACAAACCCATGAGCAGCTCAGCCAGGGTGAGGGTGTCAGACCATGGATGGGGATGGGAGGGGCTGTAGCGTCACTGTTTCTTCCAGGTTGTTGACTGCATTGGTGAGAGAAGTGAAACAGCTTGGGGGAAAAATGACCTTGAACCGTTCCTAAAAGTTTTGCCACAGATTGTCAAAATAGGGTGCCTCTTTGGACACACTTATGAGATCAGAGACTTCAAAGGAAATCATGGACTTGAGAAAGCAGGAATGGGAGATGGGACCTAACAGACACAAAAATGTTTGTGAGGAAGAAGGAAGTCTGCAGAAATTTTTCTTGGCTTCAAAGTAGGGTGTGAAAGAGTTTGGAGGGTTCAGACCAATGTGAAGTCTACACCTGCCTCAGCAACACTTACATTAAGGATGCCTGTTAGCACCACAGAGGGTGAAGCCATAGAGGTGAAGAAAAGAATGGAAAAAAGAAAACTGGCACCAGCAGTAGCTGAGCCTAAAGGGACGAAAAGAGACAGAAATGGTACCTATTTAGTAAAAGAACTTGCTCAGACCCTTCTGAGTTTGGTGTAGCTACAATAGAGACCATATAATATTTAAGTATTATAATAGTTATATTAACTATTGTAATAATAGTTAAATATTTAAGAAAGTAATTTAATCATATGTAGACTTCGGCAAGTCTAGCTTAAAGAGTTTTTGCTTATTAGCTGACCTCGTTCTGTAGGCCATAGGCTCCTAAAACCACAAGAATTTAATCTTCTTCAAACTACAACTCAAAACATGATCTGCTGCCCATATATTTCAGTTAAGTAATGTCAAACCTTGTTAAGAAAGTACTTTAAATTTTATTTATCTTTTTTAAACTTGTATATTAGGTATTCCAGGGCACTTATGCTTTTCATTTCTTTATTGTATTTTCTTATTAATTGTAATTTACTCTACTATTCCAACTTCATCAGTTGCTATTGATACCGGCAATTCTAGAACAGTTAAAATGATTGCTCATGGAATTTTAGCTATTTTGGTAAGAAAATGACCTTGATAATGTGAGAGTTTGAAATTTGTAGTGATTTATTATATTATAGGGAAACAGCTGACTGAGGATCCATCAGGTATGATTTCACCAGCAAGGAATCGCTTACATAGATGGAGAAGAAGCCAAAGAACAGCACTAGGAAATGAGTGAATTTGCCACAATAATTTCCCCCAGTACTTTGAAAAATATTGAGTATAGATCAAAACAAAATGCAATTTTATTCCATACCTTTAATCTCTTCGATGAATCTCAGAGTACCATTTGGATTGGCTGACGTGTACTCCCTGACCCAGACTTTCAGCCGGTCGCCCTTGTTACCACTGTTATATAAATAGAATTGTAAGCACTGAAAGCCCCTTCTGGGATACAGAATTCGGCTCTCCAGGACAGCTGTGCTTCCTTCTCTTCCAGCACTGGTGTTGAAATGCATGAAGTAGCCAGAATCTGCCAAAAGTCAATGAGAAATGAGTGGTAGAGAGAGGGGAGAGAAAACAGAATTTTCCTGGTGTACTGGTTTTCTTAAGGCTGTATTGTAATACCTCTAGAAGATACAGTCAAGTCAGGGTTAGGTAGATCCTGTACAAATCTCTGACTGAGAATTATTATCCATTCACATTTTGCAAAGGCAGGACCATCCTCTTCACAGCTTTTGTCCTCATTTCATTATCTCTAGCAAACTGTACTCAAAACCATGGGGTTTTACTCCTTACCCAGTGTCAGTAACTCTCTGCAGGACTGGTTTAAGCTCCTGAACTCTTGGAGCTTTCTGCCAGGTTGAGATACATCTAGCTTGATTGTCAATTAATTTTTCATCTCAGCCCTGATAATACACATTTCAAAATCCTACTCCTTCCCAAGGGCTTACTGAGAAATTATTCAGAAAAGCAGCAGTCTATCTGGTGTGCCTGTACCACAGGTTCAATGCTTTATAGAACTCTCATGACAGGATGTGACACTAAGACTAAAAAACAGATCAAAAGAGATAAGGACATTCAATCTTCTGAAATAAGCAGAAAATCGAACATATCACATGATGTCCCTAAGGATGCACATTTATGTTGCTTAGTTAAAAAATAAACTGTAATTTGTCAAAAAATAAACAGATAACAAGGCCAAGCTTGAGGTGAACTCGCATGCCTCTGCAGAAAACACTTCCCAGAAAGATAAGAGCTTTTTTCTCATACCTTTGCATTCTCCCATATTAGTGTGATCAGTACTTGGCCCAGCAGGAACCTGAGACAAACGCTGCCAGTCACTGTTATCATCTGAACTTTGAATCATGCCACATATATTTTCAAGTTCAAAATTGCACGTGTCCATGAAACTTAGGGAGGAGGCTACAACATTAAAAAAAAAAAAAATTATGAATCTCTATTACATAACACATTTTAGTTCTGAAGGTCCAAAGCCATGAACAAAGGAAAACTAAATGCAAACACCAAGTAATCAGTGGCTTCAAATATGATCAGCATTCGTACATACAGTGTTCAGGAACTCAAAACACTTGGTGATTAACACTGACATTAATAAGATGTCATCAGGAACACTCTGTGCCCTAAGCAAGCACAGGAGAGCATCTGCTAATTATCATATCACATCTTTCATTTATAAAAGGAACACTAATATCAAGCCAATTCACACACCTTCATATTACAGTCCTGAGACTTTACATTCATTCCTCTGCTTTCTTTGGGCCAGCCCACACATGGCCACAGATTTTGATACAAGCTCACCAATGTGAACTGGAGTGCTTATTTGAAATATAGGAGAGCAGAAGCTGTTTCGCTGTAATAAATAAACCTTGATTTTGCAAATGCTGAATAAAAAAAACCCAAAAAAACCCCATTTGGCAAAGGTATATTTGGGCATAGTGGGTATTTCATGTCATACAAATTTTACAATGTCTTTCATATAACAAGTGAAAAATTAAGTGAAGGAAGACTGTGCAGTTGGATATGAAAGGGAGAACACCATATGAAATATTTTCTCTGTCTAAAGCAAACTTTGGATAGGTGAGAGATAGCACAGTCCAGGTTTATCCCTGTTCTTATTTTTGTTTTCCACTGTACCATGTCTGAGCTCATGTGTAATACCAGCCAGGATTTGAAAACAACTAAGTTAATGAAATGCTTTTTAAACTATGTATAAAATATTGTGGCTTAAAGGTTTAGAGGTTTCATTGCATAACAAAAAGACCTCGAGTATCACAAAACTCAACCTCAATAACATGCCAAATGCTTCCCTTAAGCTGTAGCTCTGGGAAACACTTAAGTATGAACTGCTGCCAATTTAGTTCTACTGCTCAGACATTTTGTGCTGTCCTCACAGAAAGCTAAAAACCCTCTAGAGGCTGCAAGGTAATCGGAAGTGTTGTATGACTGGTATTTTTTAAGATACAGTATCAGTATGATCTTGCAAAAACTAAGAAAAGGCCTTCACAGCAAATGTTATATTGACTGCTGGAGAAAGAAGGTAAGCAAAAACGGAGAATTATTAGATGAAATAACTCTCTGAAATCGAAATGCAAAGCAAAACATGAAACTGATTTGGCCAAACAGGAAGGAAGCAACCTGATGACCTTAATTAGAAAGTGCTGGCTGGCATGAAGTGTTGACCTGAACGACAGGAAGAGAGAAAGGCAAGACCCAGTAGCTCACGATGTATTTCTGAGATTCATTCCTGAAACAGGGGAAGGGGCAATGAGTGAGGCAGGTTGTGAATTCCATCAGCACCAAAAGCCGGACACTTGCTTGATATGTAGTGAAAGACTGGACTGAGAAGAAAATACGTGGGGGATGAGTGCCAAGTCCTAACTTCCAGAGGCTGAGGGAAACCTCGTGGTCAGTTCTGTTAAGCACTATGCTCCAAGGGGAAAGCAGACTAAAATCTACTGTTATCACATGGCCTGAAAGACAGCAATGAATTTTAGATTGGAGCAGCACTAAACTATCAGTCAGAATTTCTTAGGGTGTGGGTTGTTTTCTTCAATTTAAGTACCAAGATTCACATTTTTAATGCAATGTCCTGACCACATGGGCCTCTAGCAGAAATTCAGCTTAAACATTTCTTTAAATCATGTACAGAAAACGAAGTAATCTTTTACATAGGTGAGGGCTAGGACCTATGAAGCACCATCCTCCCTGGCACAGGTGGGTGATCTGACAGTATTTATGTCTCTGCAAATATCATCCACACTATGCACACCACATGAAGCCAAGAGATGGACTGGGGAGCAGGGCAGGTCCTGATTGCACTGAAAGTGGTGGCAGTTTTGTCACTGATTTCAACAGGATTGGAATTTTTTTTCATTTAGGGAATGTGCCTATGGGTTAAGAATAAAGCTAAAATGTTGTGAAGTACTTCTGCAATGCATGAGAATAATGGAAACGATATAAGATTAATGGAGAGGAAGAAGGACCCCATCCCCTGTTACAGACATCCCTAGCTGTAAGCACTTTTATAATGCCTAATTGACTGTGCAGTGAGTGCTAGAAGCTAAGGCTGCATGTAAGTGTGTGTTCAGTTTAGACCTACATGGATAGAAATACTTTCATCAGAATTGCACACTCAAAAAACTACACCATTTAAATAAATTTGTTTGATAATTGTTTAAGGTATCTGTATAATGAGGCTTAAAATATAATTGTAAGCCAGTACTCACTACTTAGGATATTATAAAAGTTTTCTTCTGAGTGCCAGAACACACTGAATGCAGCAACAATTACAGAATTATATTCCAATTTGGTAATAGAATTATCTAGATTTCTCTGTCTCTTACTTTCATTCAGCTTTGTAAAATAAACCCCACTTGAACAAAATAACTCTTTTGACCACTTTTGTAAGAAACCGGGCTTGAAACTAAACATGAAAATTTTAAAAGCTTGCATTTTATTCATAACTGTATCTGTACCCTATTTGCATGAGTACCCACTCTGTCTCACAGATTCCATGAAAGTGGAGTAGGTATGGCAGACACAGCAAAGACACTCGTTTCTGTGCAGTGTCTGAGCAACATCTGTGGAATAATACAGGGAAAAAACAAAAGGTTTTGTGCAGAAGCACACATTTTAAACAGCCACCCAAGGGATGAACAAAAATCCGCTGCTGAGCAAAGCTAGTTTTTAACTAAAGGTCAGATAAAATTGCACAGAAACCTCTGCTACTCAGCAGTGTTTCTGCAGGAAGGATGTTATTTCTAGCTGTACCATTATTTCTGGTGTTTTTAACACAATTCGCTTCTCCAAATAGGTTAGCATCTCTTTCACTTGTGTCTGGGTGGGTCCAGCATGTATGTATCACCCTCATTTCTTTCAAATGCCAGAAGCATATAAAATAAAATAAATGGAGAAACTTACTGCAATTGTACAGCTGGTTCAGTTTCTGGAGGTCGTACTCACTGAAATCCATTCTCTGTCCTATGACATCCATGAAGTCTGGTATGTTGGTGAGGATGGTGGGCTCAGTTCCATTCCTGAATGCAGTCTTGCTGTAGTGCATCACAGAATTGTAGTCATAAGGAACATTCAGGAAGTCTGATGTTTTATCATCATATTTATTGAAATTATGTTCTTTACCTAAAAGGCAAAATTAAAAGGAAAGATCGTTGCCCAAGAGAATCAAGTTTCGATGTAAAGACTTACACGGACAGAGAATCCATCAAACCCCAAAGTATTTTTTACAGTCATTTACTTGCACTTACTCTGTAAAATAAGTGCAAGTTATTTATTTCCGGTCTAGGGTTATTTACTTTCCTCTTTCAGCCACTGATGACTTCAGAAGCAAAGTTTCTGCTACCAGAAAACTTTTTCCTGTGAAATTACTTGTAAACTTTGATGGGCTTGTGACACCCAAAAGTGGAGAGTGTTTCAGTACTCAAATTACTGCCATTTGCAACTGTTTCTAATCTGTATTCTCTGTGTTTAATTGCTAGTCATTTTAGGTAACAATAAACAAGTTAGAGTTGTCATCAGATAAGGTTCCAGAATTTAACTTTATGGATGTTTTCTGGAGTATGAGCAAAAAACCAATTGCTTACTATCCAAAGGGGAGTAAAGATTTAAATCAGTCAAAATACAGTAACTACATTCAGGTTAGTGTAAAAAAATTGCAGCAGTTTCAAATGTCTAACTAAATAGTGCAGCTTGTCGCTAAAGAGTCAGCAAAATATAATGGAAATCAAATAACAGAGTCTAAGTAATTTTCTGTAATAAATAATTGCATATGCACCTGACTGTTGATCATGAATAAATAAGAATGCATTAGATTTAATCATTATCTACTTTTTCAGTCTTCTGTGTGCACCTATGTCAGGAAAACATCACGTCTGGATATATAACTTTGTTTTTGAGCAGCCTGAAAGTCACAGAGGATGACAACAAGCTAAAGAGGCAGAGACAGAGCAAAGTCCTGAGGAATTCTGTGCCAGGTCTCAGGCTGGTGTCAAGTATACCAACACTTACAGTTCACAAGCTGCATTGCTACAGTAACTGCTGGTGTGACACAGACCCTAAAAGGTCTCTCCTGCCTGCCCACCCTCTGCACACTCTTCTATCTCAGCTCTGCTGCCTGCATCAGGTGTAGCAGACAGGCAGAAGGAGAAGGACCCGTGTTTTCACTGCAGATTTTCTACTGGCTTTGGTCACACTGGGTTTTTCAGACCGGGGAAGGGGTTAGTTATTTTTATTTCTTTAAGGGCTTCTAGAGTAAGTGTGCTTTTAGAGTATTCATTTAAAAAAACAAAATTAACCTCTTCTGCTCCTCTGTGGTACAACACATAGCATAACAGGATTCAGATCTCTAATTAGGGCATTGGAAACCGTCATGGCACAAGGAATTAGAACAGCAACAACAAATGAAAATTTCTGTCTCAAATAGATGTCCCTTGATATCTCATTTATTGATATACTGGCTTTGAAAACTGAGTCCAGGTGAGAGAATAGTGTGACCACCAAAGGATGGCTGGAAGGGATGTTCCACAGCTAAACCACTAACACCAGAGCCTGAAAGGAAAAGTGGAGGAGTGACTGACCAGACTGAATCCTGTCCCAGACGATGGTCACATAGTCATCCCGGTCAGACCGTGACTGCTCATGCCAGAATCCCAGGGCATGCAGGAATTCGTGCTGGATTGTCCCGATCCTGTCACAGTTGGCTCCGATGGAGAGCTGCTGCAAGCCCATTTGCATGTTTCCCACTGAGGACCAGCAGCTGGCATTGACATAAAATGAGAGAGGGCTCTGTGAGATACACATCATCCCCATGCCATGCAAACCCCAGAACCAGTCTGTTCAACAGGTATATTTTTAACCTGAGCATTGAAGTCACATTTTTTTGCAGAGAGCACTTTTCCATTGATCTGTTCCCTAATGTATCCCTTCCTCTCACACTTAGCTCTGTTTTGATGAACGAGAAGTTCCTCATCTCTGGCTCTACTAAAACAAAAATGTTGAGCTATTTGTGACAAAAGAAAACTGACGAGGATTTCTTGGTACTCTGGAACACCAAAGGCCGTGGGCACGTAATTTAGAGCAATTAAGTTACTGCAAATTAACAATTTTCAGCTAGACCACAATATGTGACTGTGAGCACACTTTGAGCCTGTCCCTATCATAAGGAGAAGTGGGTTCATGAACATTCTCTCCTCTGCAGTATTTCAGCCTTTTACTTTGCACGGGGGTGTGGCTGCCAGGCGAGGTGTGCCTCTGCATGGTGTGTTTGCCTTCTGACAGGTTGGTGGATTTGACAGCACTTTTCACAGGCTCTTTTCTTTCTGGCTGTCTGTGAGCTGCTGTGCTAGAGCACTTTCTGCTCTCACACACTCCCAAGCAACAGCAAAACTGCAGCTGTGCTGGAAGTTTCTATTAAAGGATGGAAGAATTTAGTGAGTTACCCGCACAGCCCAATAAAATGGCACCCCATGTCCACAAACTAGCAGGCATGGAGAGCTACATTTAAATTGATATTTTATGCAGCAAATAAATCAATATTTACCCAATGAAGTACATAAAATTAATCGGGCACAAAATATGCCATAGGATTTGCAGTCCTATCACCCCAGAAATTCAAAAACACAAGCACACCATGTGCTTTCAAACTCCGTAACTTATTAGTGCAACATATTCCCCAGTGTTTCATTTTCCACAGAGCAACACAGGCCTTGCCTATTGATTAGTCATTAAAATCACAACACGAAACGTGGTAAGGAGCACATAAAGTATCCATAATTTCAAGATCTTTCCTTGAACAAGGCTTCATATTGATTCTTCTGTTGTGCAGAAGTCCATCACAGGCCTGCGTCCACCTTGTACTAAAGCCACCTCTGGCTTCACAGCTGCTGCTCAGTGCACAGCAGGCCACAGGCACACCCAGGACACTTGGCAAAAGTAACATCCAAAGGACAGGGGATGCAACTGCCCCTTGCCTTTGGTCTGCCAAATGCCTACAACACTGTCATTCTACAGCCACAGCGGGAGTAAGTACACGGTCTGTGTCACCCTGCGCTGAGAATAAAGCTCACGTGAGTGGGATGTGGCACTCCAGAGCAATGGGCACCTGGAACCCTGTGTCAGCAGTATCCTCAGGGGGGAGAAAGTGGAAGAATGCCCCAGCTTTCCCCAGGTGTGTGAGAGCTGTATTGCCTGTAACTCAATGCTTCCTGCATTGCTGTCAGAGACCAGAGGAACAAGGAAGTACCTACTCTGATTAATCCCACCATCCCTCTTTTTGGGCTGTAAACAGACACACGCCATCAGTAGCAACAATGCCACTTATTTCAGGCACATTTTTATACTAATGTCCTGCTGCTAATTTTCTTTCCATAGTGTCACAGATCACCAATATCAGCTCACAGACACTTTGATTTACCAGTACCAAGCTGGTTAGCCAGGGATCTCTGTCAATCCACTTCTGCATGGATTTCCTCTGTTGTGTGCAACAGTGGCAAAGAGCTGAAGTGGCTCCCAGGAGGTTTCCATGAAAACCTGATTTTCCAAGTGCAAGTACTAGAGATGATGTTGATCCTTCCTGGTCTGTTAATCATTTGATTCTACTACACCATGCTAGTTGTCCTGCTGAATGAACCCTGCTCTTCATGAGAAGAGTAAGGTGAAATGGCACATCCATTGCAGGTTTCCAGACTCTTCTATGAACTTTTCAGGCTCATCTTACCACATCTGTTTATCCTACATTTCTGTAATTCATAATTACATCCCTCATGTATTTTGCTCAGCACACAGGCTGGAGTTAACACAAAACTTGTAGCAGTCAAGGTGAATGATGAAGGATGTGTACAGGGAGAGGGCGCTTTGTACAGGGTCTTGATACACTCTGTACATACACCAGAGACTACAAATGTATTTTTACACAGGGTAGTCAACACAACAAAACACAGCTGGCTTCGTTTGTGGCTGACTTCATTTGAATTAAAAAGGGTAATCCAGATGAGGATTTTACGGCCTACTATAAATCCTTTTGACACAAAAGTTCCCCCACATTCCTCTGTTTTATAGATGCAAGCCAAGATCAGAAAGGCAAAGATGATTTACCAACCTTTACTTGGTGTGGTAAAATTTTATATTGCCAGGAACTTTGTGTGCCTATCTGCACTGTACCCTCTGGACTGAGGTCTTTAGTCAGCAGATAGAAGAGTCCTAACTGATTAAAAAAACTCCAAAACATTAGGAACAACAGAGCAAAAATGGGTTGGTTTAGCCAGCTTACACCTTGTTCCGTTACACCAGAAGTGAGGAATGGCATGAAATGAAAGCAGTTCATTCAGGGTCAGTCCTGATTTCTTTGTACAGCCCAAGATGACTCACTGAAACTGGATGGACATTTTCAGGAGACTGCACCATTTAGCTCCAATCTTTTAAAAAGTTCTGCTGTGGATGTGTCAGCTGAGGTGATGGAAACACTTCAGGGCAAGCCACACTCCAGGCAGTGAGGGCAAGATATGTTATCCAACTAGAAGGATTCATCTTCATCACCATGAGTCATCTATTTTTAACAGACATATAAATGAAACATTGCACAGAGGCCTCCTACTTGCCATAGGCTAAATATTGTGGTTCTTTTTCAGGTACAATTATTAGCAAATTCAATGCATACTTTAGGGGATGAAGGATTACAAAATTCAGCTACATGAGTTTTCCATTTAGCTCAAAAAGCTGGAGTTACTAGCACAGGGAAATGCATTGCTCCCTGAGTCTCCAGTTATACATCTTTTAGAGCTGAGTTTCAGTGTCACATGTACAGAATGAACAGCAAAAAATACAGAGACCCAGACACCAAAGAAATTTTGAAACAATTATCTGCTACAAATATCTCAGAACAAGCCAAAGGGAAAGATAAACATTTTTATTATCAGAAAATCTTTTCCCATTTATGAATGCATTCTCATATCAGGAAATGATTTTCTGAAAGCAAATTTCCTCACCAGGCTATCAAGATCGCCCTGTTCTCCTTCTCTAAAAGAGAAATGGTTCAGCATAGAGTGAAGAATATATTTGTTCTTGTTGCACTGTTTTGACAGAGAATGTCTTAGAAGGGAAGAAGTTGGGGCAATTTTGACTTCTTTACTGGAGTCTTATTTTGCAAAATTTAAGACTAAATAGCATGAGTATTCATCAAAAGAGGTAAATAAAGTAAAACATCAGTAAAACATCTCAGTGCTGCACAGAATTTAAAAATATTTCTCCTTTATCTGAATGCTCATGTGACATTGTTCAAATGAAATTCCATTGTAATATTCAAACAAATTCATTGCCCCAGAGTGAGAACTGTCATATTTCTCCTTGGTTTTTCTTTTCCCCTAAAAGCCAAGGTATATTAAGGATGACCATCTGAAAGTGATACTCCCTATATCCAAAGATCATATATCAAGAACATAATTGCTTTGTTTCTGGTATCTTTTACCATGTCCAGTAAATTACCTCTTAAAGGACTTGATTTCTTCTTGTATTTAAGAATAAATATCAGAAGAAATTGTTCATTACTACTAAGATAATACCTCTTTTGGAGACTATGACAGTTTAAAAAGGACTGGGAAAATGAAGACCACAGAAGTGTAACATTATAATCAGAAATACGAGTTTTAGAGTGAATACTGGCCATGAAAATAGCCTGCAAGCAAACAGAATGAAAGTTCTTTTGAATTGCTTCTCTTACCCACTTCCTTTGAACACAGATATGTAATTCTTCTCCCCTTCCCAAGGTTTGAAGTCAATACAAGTTTTCAGTCGATACTGTTCAAATGCCTTGAGGATGACTCCCTTAGCATTCATTTCTGCAAAGCAAACAGTGTTCTTGTCAATACTGAACGAACAGATTTCTACTATTTTCCGTGTGGAGCAAGTCCCAAGGGTGGGTCTGGTTCCAGCAATCCTTGATCAAAATAAACAGGCTTTTTTTTGGATTAAGACCCAAGTAGGAACCTAAAAAAAACATAAATTAGGGTCTTACAGAACTGTATCTTGCTCTTGTTTTGCTCCTGTGTAATTTTTCTTTGTATAAAATGTATAAAATATGATATGATGAGTATATAAAGGATGGGGGGGGGTGTCTTAATTTTGTAGAGTCTTTCATTTAATTTTTTGAGATTTATGCAAACAAGTATTAAATAGATAGGAAATGAAGACTTCGTGTTTTACCTAGTGCAGAATGCAGGCTACAGATCCCTCACTGAATTTCTCTGGGACTTGAATTGTTCAGATTATATCTGTGTTGTCTCCTCTAAGCAACTTGCATAGTTTCAACCCAGAGATTTAAAGGATGGAGTCAAGCTATGATGTGTCCCTGGCCCACATTCGGGGACTCGGCAATGTGCCACTGCAAACTGTCAGAATGCCATTTTGCTGTCACTGGTGTAGATGATGTAAATGGCCAGGTAAGCTTCCTGTCCTTAAAAATATCTTCAGTGCCCTCTTTTCACTTCTGCTTTGTAGTGTTTCATGTCTCAGATACAGGATTTTGAAACCCAGACAGTCTGGTGGGCTGTAGCAGGATAATAATTCAAGAAAGGAGATGAGAGCCAGCGCTGATACCAAGATTACAAACCCTGTTTCTGCACACTCAGGCCCATTCCTGCTGTGGGAAATGGCCTGCTCCTGACTCTAAAGGCAAAAGGATGCCCCAGGAGCTTTATCAGCCTGGGTTAACATTTCAATCAACACAACATACAGGCATTGAAAAGGGCAAAAACCGTACCCAGGCTGTCCTCAAGGACGTAAGGGATAACGTGGGGCCACCGATACTTGTCACCAATGATGGAGTTTCGTTCCTGCATCCAAGAAAAGAATAAGTATGCAGTCCTCAGTAAAAAGGGATTTAGCATTAGGGACTACAACAATGCTAAAGCAAACCTACAATTCCAAGTAAGACATAAAAGAAAACAGTGAGCTCAAAAACCTTGAAAGATTACTCAGAGGTCTGAGGTTTGGGTTTGAAATTGCTTCGCTCCCTTCTACCGGTGTTTCCAACTTCTGCAGCGTTTTCTCCATAGAAATTACCTGAGCTTTTGATGCATGTGCATGGGAGCTTCAGCTCCTAGGGGAAACCTTAAGATCTAAAGTCCTGAAAACTGTACAGAGATTAATAATTTTGTAATTTTTCATAATGCAAGGGTTTGTTTCTATGCCTTTAGCAAGTGCTGTCCTTGCTTCTAGTGACATATTTGGCATATCTCCCAAAAGGGAGAGTAAAACACTATTTTCAGAATACTTTCAGAGTTCAAGACACATTGGGGGTTTCTTACTAGATATTTTTGAGATGTAAATGTAATTTTTCTTTTAGTTGATCGGCTAAGGATGCTGGCCAGATGCCTTAAAATGTGGTACTACAGACCTGAATTTTTCATTGGTTTTTGTCAATATACTTATAGGATGAAGGTTTTGCACTGCTGCTCAGTAAATTTATTGGCTCAGAATAAATATTGTACAGATAAATTAAGACTTTTTTTTATATACAAACTTGCCTGGATGATGATCAATGCTGCCTAATCTCTTAAAAGTGCAAATGTAAAAAAGGAAACATGAAGCTAATAATATTGATCTAATCACTGAAGAGATCTCATGCTGGATAATGTTTCTGCAAATGCTGCTGACTCCTTCATTGTCTATGACATTTTGTAGAATCCCATCCCCAATCATCTTCAGTTTATTGTTACATAAACAGCATTTATTGTTTGCAGAAGCAGGATGCATCTATTATTTCCATGCCAGTGATACTTTATATTTAAATCAATGACACATTTTGGCTTTTTATTCCATATTTGAACTCACCCCATGAAGTTTGATGTCTCCCTCAAAAAGGTCTAGTCTTAAAGCTAAAAGGAAGAGGAGATTAACATTCAGTTATTGTACTGATTTGTGACTACTCTAATGAAAACTATTAAGAAAAAATTAAAAGAGAGGATGAATTTTGAAAAACCTTCGTTTATGTCGAAGATGTCCTGATCAATTCCTCCATCTACATCTATTTCTGAAAAATAAAAAGACAAGTGAGGGAGGACATTAGCCCTTGCTGTTATCTTTATGAAGTGTGAAAATTATTGCAATAACAGTAATTATAAATCTGTGTCTGTCCTAGCGATGTTTATGAGCAGCTGGTTTTGTTAACTGCCTCCCGTGCATACAAATAGATCTCTAAACAGAACTCACCAGTTGTCTCTGGAGCAGGCTGGGGAGGGGGAAGAAAAAAAGATATTATTAGAAAGGCACATAATGAAATGCAGCTCGCGTTACTTTCTCAACAGTATTAGAGATGTGATTCCAGCTCAACTGACAGCACTTAGTGCACAGCTTTGTGTTGGATTGACTGCACCCACTGCCTCCTCATTTGACTGGAAATCTTTATTTGCTCATGTGACAGCTTTGTGTCCACCCCACCTCAGGCCGCCCAGCCAGTAATTCACCCAGTATTGCTTCTGTGGAGGTTTCACAGCCGCTTTTCTCTCACAGCCCAGGTGGTGCTGAACTGTCCTTCACAAATGGGAAAAACAAAAGAAGCCTGTTATTTCTACGGAACCAAGAATTGCCTCTCGTCAGCAGCTGTGCAGAACCTATGGAAGTTAGGCTGAACCTCCCATTGCAAATCTGACGCCGGGGGGAGAAAATGAGTGGTCTGGCATCACACAGCAGGGCTTTGAAGGACTGGGCACACAGCCCCGGTCACCTCAGCCCCAGTTCAGTGCCCTATCTGGACCCCATTTATCTAAGCAATAACAATTCAAACACTCCCTTGGCAACATGGGGAATCCACAGACCATAATGAGATATACATAGAACAATTTCCTTGCCATAACATGCCTATTGAATGTAATTGTAATTCTTTTATTTGACTAGACACTTCATTTTGGACTGGCTTGGACATACTTGACATAACACTGCGCGACTGTTTCTCACACAGTGAGTAAAATCATGAACAGCCCTTCTAAGCAATCAGTCCTGGGTGCCTTGTATTTGTATGTTTGACTAGAAGTTCACAAAATGAAGAAAAAAACATCTTTATATTTGAAGCTGTAATATAGGTTGCAGATACAGCAAATGGAAAAATATAACAGCAATTCTGGAAAAAAGTGGGGGGTGTTTACTTTTATTTTTACTATAATTTGCTCCCCATTTTTCTTCCTCCATATAAATAATTTGTTTTCTGTGCATGCATCTTTGCATGTAGGACTTCTTTTTCCAGTATGATAAACATTTGCAACTTCCACTAGAAGCAGTGAAAAACACAAGATCAGAGTGCCGAAAACCAGCAAAAATCAAGCCTGTGCAGTCCCTAGGAATATTAATTGTGGTAATTTCCAACATATATAGGATGTGTAAGACAACAGTATGGCCAAAATATTCAAGAGAGATTCAAATGCACATGTTCTTCTAGACCTGAGTTTCGACACATAATGATAGGAACAATTTTGAAGGAAACAACTGCGAGCCTTAGCACTGACTTCATATACAAATTTTAGCCAAACACAGAAAAAAATCCTACTCCCCATGAAATTTCAAGGTTTGGAAAGAAAGCTTTGAAATGCCCTATTTTAGCTTCATGATGAGAGAGTAATTTTTAATCTGAAATTACTGTCTTTTTACAACTCAGCAAATGGCAGAGAAAAATACTGTAAATACGAAGGCCAGAAATCTCATTTTATGATTTTGATTCATCTGAACTAAAATAAACTCAAGGTGTTGCTTCACAGTTTTTGTCAGATTTTGATCATTTAATCTGATTGCCGAAGAGAGGAAAACCATTTTTGCCAAACCAAGTGAAGGCTATAACTTATATGTTTAAGAGAGATAATTCCTAACTGGTATCAGCTGGCATAGGCAAACACTTAATATCTAACTCTTATATAAAAACAGGCAAAGTTTTTAATCAACTTCTTCTGCTTCCTTTTTTGTTTTTTTTTGTTTTTTTTTTTAATGAATACTACCACCCACGTATGTCCTTGTCCAGTCTAAAGGCAGGATTTAGACCTTGAAGGGTCGGTTACAGAAAACACTGAGTAGAATCAGTTTCCTGATTCAATTTCTCCTGAAACAGCCCCGTTTCAGCATGTTGCATTTTTGGATGTTTTTAAAATTTGTCAGATTTTAAGATGGGTGACTCTTAAAAACCCAGTATCATTGTGGGAAAGTGACCAACTCCTTTGAAAAACTCGTTCCAGGGTTGGGCAGATGCAAATGCTGAAGGATCGATATTGATCTCACATTTCAAAATCAACTGGTATCATTCAGGTTTACTGTGATACATGAGAAATAAGGATGGGGACTTTAGAAAAAAACCCCACAACCGTATACACATGCAGTTTAATAACTGCAGTTATCTTGTTGGGCAAATCGTCCGTACATTTGAAATGTCAATAGACTCCTCCTACATGTTGAAGTTTTATTGCACATATATTATACCACTACACTTTGTTATCACTCCATAAGACAATTCATTAACACTGTGCATAAAACAGTATCTACATACTCAAGTTTTGAAATGAAAGTGCAGCTTGTAAAACAAGCTGCAAGTACATGGGCAAAGTGTGCAACCCATGTTTTGAAGACTTCATTAACTCCCACTCACACAGATTTCTGTGAAGAAAAAAAATTACAAGTAAAGCTTGTAATATTAAAAAATTAAAATCACATTACTGCATTTTATGTCAAAGATTATTGATGGAGGAGAAAAATCACACTCATATATGCTAAATGCCCTTATAATCATTAGTGGTGAGTAAAAGGTTTCTGCAGCTGCAGTAACTATAAGTACAATGTACCCATACCTACTAATCAGGAAATATAACTGTGCTAAAGGTACAAACTGGCTGACTCCTGGAAAAGTTCCTCTAGCAGCAGCAAAAGCTCACGAACTGAAATCAATAGCTATATACGGTGGTACTTTCGATGCACAAATTAAAACCTGAGTCTGTGACTGAACAACACCAAGTTCAGCAACTCCGTGAAATCCAGGCTGGTCCTCAGTGTCTGAAAACTACCACTGAATATTTGATACTGAAGGAATCCCTTCCATAACTTCTTTCCACTGTGTTCCCAACAAAACTAGGTCTTTAGTCCTGTGAAACTCCACAGCAAAATACTCTGTTTCAAAAGGAGCATCTCTGCATGCAAGTATTACTCGTTCACATGGCAGTGACTTTGGTCTCAATACCAGCCTGACAACCTATACGATGCATTTCTAGTCTGTGAAAGTATTGTAAATACACAACAAATTCACAGCTCATATTCTCATGCAGAGGAAGCTTGTGTTATCTGAGGTGTACCAAAGAGGAATCTAATTTAGTCTAATCAATGCTATTTTTAAATCTACACGCACACAAATTTCTGATCATTTTTAATATCAGTGCCTAATTTGAATTCACAACATGTGAATTAAGACATAGTAATGGTTGGTTAAACCATGGCTTATGAGCACATTTAACTGCCAAATAATTCAAGTGCATCTTGGACAGGTGGGAAACATCTCACCTATTGTAATCATGTAAAAATTAGGTAAAGGGACTCATTCAGTAATCATTGAAGAACCAAATGGATAATTCTTATGGATCTAGAATATCTATGGCACAACCATGATGCCCTGGCATCTCCATAAGATGATACACCTCACCTAGCTTGGACATCTATTCAGATGGAATATACTTATCTAGTTTGGATGAGACACCCTAACCTACCAGTGTTTTCTCCAGACTATATTATTTTAGCATTGGCATCCAGAAATTTGAAATTAGCTCTTCCTGACCACAGAACACATGGAAATGAAATAATTAGCCCTGGGGGTCAGAAGCCACGCTCTCACACAAGACCTTGTTATTAGAAATAAATTTGATGAAAGATAACTTCTGGATGTTAGTAGCACCCCACATCACCTACTATAGGCTTTAACAAAGCCTGCAGTGGAATCTACACAAGGCTGAGATCTGAGTTTCCAATAGGCTGGGGCAGAGGCACAGCTAGTGGAAATAGTAGGGAAGGATGGGACTGGTGTGGTGGGAGATACAGGAGGACTGTGGGAAAGTTAGGAATGTGAGGCTGAACGCTTAACTGAGGGAGAGGTATGAGCATGTGTTAGTGGAGAGGAAGAAGATAGGCTGCCACAGATGGTTAAACTGCATAACTTAGATAATGTTATTGCACTCAGGTAGTGCTATAAAAAGTAGTACCTTACTCTGTAGATTACCCTGAAGCTATGAACAGCTGAAACAAACTTTCAAGAACCTTCTGGTTTTTGTTCTCTGAATTAATTATATTGTGCATCAGCAAAAGACCTCTACAACAAAGCCTCCCAACATGAGCAAAATGCTACATTTCACTACAAAAGACAGGTAATATCAAAATCTCAACTGTTACTTTTTGACTTGAAATATTTTAGCTGGATTGGAGGAACAGGGAGCAGTCATTTCCAAGTATATGCAGTGGCTAAAAAGGCATAAATTTCAATATCAATTATATTGTGTTATAGCAAAAAAAAAAAAAAAGAAAAAAAAAGAAAAAATCCATTCAGATGTGGACAAGTGAAATAAATTTCAGTTCTTGGTTTGAACCCCAGACTTGCTGTTCTGGTAACTTTGAATACTAGCGGATATTTTGCTTAGATGGGGAACACAAGGTAATCTCTTTCCATGTATAGCCAGGTCTAAGAAAAATAACAACACTAAGACCCCAAGGAAACAGAAATAATTTCTCTCTCCCATGCAGACAACAACAGAATTATATTGATTCTGAAAAATAAGAATTAAGTCTTTTCTTCTCAAGCTCATCTTAAGCTGCATTACTTACTCAGTCATATAAAGAATATATATTCTTTGTTTTCTTACCAGACTCCAGACCACCTGAAGAAGAACACAAGTTACAAGCCCAGGCACAGAAAACAAGCCCATGTTGTTCTCCAGTCCAGCAGTTGCATGGACAGAACTTTACACCAACTTGGTATTTAAGACAGTAAATATCATAAATCAAAACCTTTGTCCTCTAGCAAAAAAAAAAAAAAAGAACCCTACCTAACTTTTTCTTGTCAAGTAAGCACATCATTGTCAAGTAAGTCCATCATTACTCTATTACAATAACAAATAGAAATACTTTAACTATTTTTAAGAATTGCTGTGAGAAAAAGCATTGAAGAGAAACTGAGATACAGGATGAAATGGAAATAAGAAAAAGGAAATACAGGGGAAATAGGCATAGTGAAACAGAGGAAATTCCATTTAAATTTAAGAATTTTTTTTTCATTTTAAATGTTTTTAAGCACTGGAACAATAGTGCTTGACCAGAGAAGTTGTGGAGTCTCTCTTCTTGATGACAATCAAAACACAACCAGACACAGATCTGAGATCAGGTAACCCTGCAGCACAACTGCAGGGAAATTGAACTAGATCTCCAGAGGTGCCTCTCCACCTCAATCCTTTTGTGATTCAGAGAATAAAGCTGGCACTATAACCTTTTGAGCAACAGAAAACTAGCAAGACTCTTGGCAGGACATTAATATATTAACAATTGTGCATTTTTTGACAGAAACTGAAAATGAGAAATGTGTGTACATAAAATAAATCTGTCAGCAACATGATTTCAGTATCTTGCATTAGGAAAATGCAAAGCTATTTCTATTGTTGATATATGTGAGACACTGCATTTATCACTAGCTTAAAAAATGGCATCCTTCTGGATTACTTAAAGTTTCTTAAAATACAAAATTACTTAAAATACAAATTGATTTTTTTATATGTCAGTAGCATTGTACTATCATCACTGTCTGTGACTCTTGGGTATTTCCTTCAAGTTTAACCATCTTTTCTACTTCCTAGCTGTCAGTGAGTGTTGGAATTGCCAGAGCTTCTTCTTATGCTTAAACTGCAGGTACTTGTGGTAATTGTATGGTCAGGCTTTGTGAACCTTTTACTTTCCCAGACCAACTGCTTGTATAGACCAATACAAAAATTAAGAATGCCATTTCGATTTTGCATTGTAAATTCAGACTCACAAATTATTATATCAAAATAAGTAACATGTTGCATTCTATTTTAAGTATCAGAGCTGATAAGAAAGAAAGATCCTAAGTAATGAGGACACCTAAGCATTATAGCTGCTTAGATCCATACTTTTTTCATTGCTGATGCACTGAGAAGTAGCAGTTGCAGATGTTATTGTTCTTATAATGGTAGGATGTTTTTCTATGAAAGCAACTAAATATTGTAATCCCCTACTCACAAATATTGATGGTGTCAACTGCTCTCAAATCAACTATGTTTGGCAGGTCAAAAAGCTCTTTTGTCAAGATCTCTTCTGCAAGTTCAGCAGCCCCTGAATTCTGCATGTTGTCATCTCCAGCTGCTGGGAGATGATTGTTATGGGTTCTGGAGGATGCCCATGCACATAAATAACCTGAAACACAACTGTGATTGCAAAGCAGATTTATTTTTATTAGAAGCAGGAGAAAATAGTACATACCGACCCCTGGATTTTTTGAAAAGCCACTGAGCAGGAGAAGGAGATGGAGCATGGTGCTCAGGTGGGAGAGGCAGGCAGGCACTGCACCTTCAGGGCATCCCCTGGATCAAAATGTTGTGCATCTTGTCCTTTTCAGCCTCTCCACCCCAGAACCACACTTCGTATCTCCTCCTCGGAGTGGAATTTTTCCAGTTACAAAGACACCTCACACTTGGCCAGAGCATGAGATGAGACCATAACAGCTCATGATACCACCTCCATGCTAACAACAGCTCCATTGTACATTGTTCTTCTTTCACAGGTTAAGCTCCCAATAAGTTGTTTCTCTTAAGGGTCAAATTCCCACCAGTTAAACAATAAGGTTTTCTTCATTGTCTTTTCTTCATTATCTTGGCAACATGCACAAGAGGGGACTAAATATGGCAGGGCCTTAGACACGACTTTGGTCCCTGACACATGCCACGGCGTGGTCCGCAGTTAGAACACATCAATATTCCACCATACGAACAACAGTACCCTGCAACGTGCTGTTTGTTAAAGATTGGATCAACAATACTAAACAAGGAATACAACAAAGAATACAGAGAAACCAAATACTTAAGGCACAAAATAATACTAATCCCTGTTTTAACCAATTCCAACCCCATGTCCATCCAGCAAACAGATTCCAACTGGTGTCTTCCACAAGGTGATGAGTTAAGTGTCCGTAATTTCTCTAGTTCTGCATGGACAGAGTTAGAACAGTCACTTCAGTTTATACAACATAATTTATCAAAATCTTCATACCCATGTCCGTGCATTAAAAGCAAAAAATCAATTGCTGCTCGATTTTGTAGCGTAGCATGTTTAATGCTGTCTACATCAACTAACAAATCAGATATAGCTGTGCTGGTAGTATTGCTAAACTTTGCTAAACAACAACTAAGTCTATTCAGGCTCATGAGGGCTTGTGCACTTGGAACCCCAGGAGCCACGAAGAGGCAGTGGTTGTCTTGGCAGTGTTCTAGAATTTAGCTGTATCTCTGTAGTCAGGAGTAAAAGCATGTGTGTTCCAAGTATGACAGTGTTGAGTTCAGTTTTGTTGGATCCATACTGAATTAGTTGTATTTGGTGGTAAGAGGGTTAGTTTTCTTAAGGAGCATGGACTGCCTTTAATTGTCATTGGCACTCTGATTTAGCCTTAGTCCCTGCAGATTAAGAAGATACCTTGTGGGAGTTGCATATGTGTACCAAAACTCAGGGTTAGCTGTACTGTGGTTGAATTATACTGGTGTGAAGTATTTTAATACCATGGTATTGTGGCACTGACCCCCCAAGTTCTAGGGCTGTTTCTTGTGCTAATGAAGTTTAAAGGCGGTACAACTATCTGCATGCAAGGTGCCTAAAATCGGCAGCTCCTGTGGGGGTAAAGCAGGGGATTTCCCGAGGTGAGAGAGTTGTTGCCACTCTCCAGCAGCTGGACAGGCCGCAGATGCAGGGGTGCTGTTGCATCGCTGTTGCAGCTCACGGGCGGTGAGAGGGACACTGATCAGATGTGTCTCGCATGGGTTCTGGGGCACAGCAGTGCTGAGGCATCATCAGGTCTGGTCGCCTTAGCCAGAGTCACCCAGATGTTTTGTTCCAGGCGGTATGAGTCTGAGGTACCCTGTCAAAACATAAAGAGAAGAGTTACCCCCCCGCTTCTCCCACTCCCACCTGCTACTCCCGCTGACGTAAGTGTTTAGCAGGTACTCAGCACCAGTGCTGCTCCCCTGGAATGGTGATAGTAACCTGCTTTGCTTCTGCTGCTATCACCTCAGTGGCCATAGGACAAGGTTCCATGGTGCATTGATACTGTACCTTGGCACCTGAAAAGTAAAACTGCACGGGACCTTGAATGGATAGGGAGGGCATAATCTAAAAGAAAATTGACCCAGTAGTTCCACTGGGGAGAATATGAGTAGAAGGAGTGGTGTTCCTAATGCCTAAAGTGAGTGGATGTTAGTTTTCCTATTGTTTAAAACAGTGCAACTATAGAATAACTCCTCTGAAACAAAGGTAAAATCAATTTTAAAAACAAACTAATATACATCTGAAAATTCCTCTGCTTTTCTCATCCTTACTCTACACAAAGCGGCTTTTAATTAAGAGGATTTTAGTTTTATCCAAAGGCATCCAGCCCAAAACCATCCCACGATGATAAGCAAAGTACAGTTAGTAGGGACAATAGGGAGTGTTGTTTCAACATTGGCATACACTGTGAAGGAAAGGAAAGATAATTTCCAGAACAATCGTTTTATTCAACAATGGTGAGAAATATGAACTGAGTTTTGTTTTAAATCAATAGTGAAGGCAGTTCAGTATAATATTACAAATCACAGAAATAGGAGTATGAAAATGACTTGACGTGATGATTATAAGTAAAGTAATATTATTAAAATGTTAGATCAAGATATGGAAAATGTGTTTTAAGTTTCTTGTGCTGCTCTAAGCCTTATTTTCCTTGTGGATAGGCTTATGATCAAGGCTATGAAAACAGCAAAGGTCATAATTTTCAGACCTGATGAAATTTGGTGATTTACATTAGAAGCACTAACAACTCCAGAAAACTGCTGTAGGAGCTGGCTATTCTGCTCTGTATCCCGCAATACCCAGTATGACATAATATCTTTCAGCAGATGAACTACATCACACCAGGACCTCACTGGACAGGTTCACATTGAGCTTAGCTCCTTGACAATCTCCCAGGTAGAGGTCACCTGGCTACCTTGCTCTCCAGTTTTCCTTTGAAGGAAATTGGCTAGCTCTGTTCACATCAAAGCACGAGGGCAGCTCTGTGGATAGCTTGCTACCAACTCTTCCCAAAAGACAGCATGGACCAGCCTGCACCCTGTGGGTTCTGCTTAGTGTAGTTCCCAACACTATTGCAAATAAACTCACATTCTTTTCTGTTCCTCTTTAGAAAATGCAGAACATAATTTAAGATTTATATAATGAAATGTCGACTCCAGAAGACTGAAACACAAGTTACACGTTACATTTTGATTGGAAAAACACATTAAAACAAAAACCATGTAAGGCTGTTCTTGTGCTGTGTTTATACAGAATTTAACACTACAAATCCACTTGCCACTAATGCAGGGGTGAAAGCAAAACATAAAAACCTACTTGTTTGTAACAAATCGTTAATAGTTGCTTGGATTTCTGCATCTCTTCCTGGAATCTTAATTCTGGCATGTAGCCACTGTGTGGTGTCAAAAGTCCAACAGGTAGATTTTTTCGATTCCCAGCACTTCCCTGGGGGTTCCACTCCCCAGGGTTACCTAGCTGCTGTATTTTTTCAATTATCTCATCCAGAGGATTTCCTGTTTCATTAATCAAAAGGGTCATTATCACATTTTTATATGAAGGGGGAGCAGTCTTAATCCGTCTATTTCTCATGATAACAAACGGGTATTTCACATCAGTGTCAGCATCCTCAGTAAAAATCTCTGCTTTCATCCCTTCCGCCTTCATTCACTGTATACAGTCTCACAAGGTATATCACGGACACTCAGACCCTGGTTAAGTATTTTCTGTGGGGTATTTAATACTACATCCCTGAGTAGCCATGGCTAACAAATTAGTGTCCTGTGTATTAGTTTTAAATGCATTCTCCTTAAAAGAATTTGGGATTAGCACCAATTGAATTGAATTGAATTCAATTTCTTTGAATCTCCTGCATCCAAGGTTACAAATGAGAGCTTGAGATTGCTTAAAAAATCATCAGTAAGGGTATCAGCAAAAACTTGATTTAATATTAAGTGAGCACAATAAAGTTTGTTGACAAGACTCACTTTACTACTTACAGAGGAGTTAAGGGACACCAAGGAAAAACAAGCAACAACAAAGCCAAATAAAATCCAGACAATCAAAACAGAAGTTAACCAGGATGTTTGTGTCTGTGTGACAAAAGAACAGTGAGGCAAGGATAAAAAGGAATATGGCTTAAAAGCTTAACAGCACTCAACAGTAGTTTAACTTAACTTATACTTAAAAATTTAACAAAGGAACAACACAACTTGTACCTAACTTAACTTACAACTTATGTTTAAGTTATTCCTTAACTGTAACCATTTAACAGAGGAATAACACTTCACATCATTTAACCTAACTTATAATTTACAATTTAACCTGACTTACACACCTAACTGAGATCTCAGGTTGCAGTGCCGCAGTGGCAGCTACCAACACTTGCCTTTGCAACATTATATTAGCCCTCAGCTGTTCTACATCCTTGTCTTGTTCGACTGTTTTTTAAGCTCTGTATTCTTTTCATCTGCAACTTTGTATGCAAATGACAGATATTCACCCATGCTTCCAGCATGAATAAGCCGCTCTTTAGAGTGTTTTTGAGGAGTTTGCACAAACTCTCCCCAATATTTCAACACTCCCATGGGATCTTTAGCCTCCCATGGTTGGGGCCCAATACTTGTACAGGTTTCTAGCTTGTCCCACAATATGCTCCACGGTTCCTGTGTCCACCCTGGTTGCTCCGCTGGCGGAGCCATGGCCCAAGGCTCCTGTTTATGAACATCTTTATGATGATAAATGAAACATCTTTACCAACGCACTCTCATGAGGATGTGATAACAACAACAAAAATAGTGAGGGTGATAACTCTGTTCTAGTGGTATCGTCCTGTGACACCACAAACACAAAGGACTAAGAGTTCTTCCTAACAGAGTCTGAAATGCACTTGAGCTATGTTTACAATATTCACACCATGCAACAACCAGTGTATGACACTGATTACACTTCAGACACAGAAAAACAGTATTATTAAGTTCCTGCACACAGCTGGGTATCTGGACCAAATCTTGACCTCCCATATGCCACACGCACACATGGAACAGTGTCTCTCAGTACAGTTACATGTTTCACTCTCTTGGTGCAACCACGTTCTCCACTGCCCAAGCCCTGTCAGGTTTTTGTCTCCTTTTTTGTGCTCTGGGCATCCCAACCTCATCGCCATTAATGTTATGGGTTCTGGAGGATGCCCATGCACAAAGAAACCTGAAATACAACCGTGATTGCAAAGCAGACTTATTTTTATTAGAAGCAGGAGAAAATAGTACATACCGACCCCTGGATTTTTTGAAAAGCCACTGAGCAGGAGAAGGAGATGGAGCATGGTGCTCAGGCGGGAGAGGCAGGCAGGCACTGCACCTTCAGGGCATCCCCTGGATCAAAATGCTGTGCATCTTGTCCTTTTCAGCCTCTCCACCCCAGAACCACACTTCGTATCTTCTCCTTGGAGTGGAATTTTTCCAGTTACAAAGACACCTCACACTTGGCCAGAGCGTGAGATGAGACCATAACGGCTCGTGATCCCACCTCCATGCTAACAACAGCTCCATTGTACATTGTTCTTCTTTCACAGGTCAAGTTCCCACTGAGTGACCAGTACATTGTTTCTCTCAAGGGTCAAGTTCCCACCAGTTAAATAATAAGGTTTTCTTCATTGTCTTTTCTTCATTATCTTGTCAGCGTGCACAAGAGGGAACCAAATATGGCAGGGCCTTAGACACGACTTTGGTCCCTGACACAATTATGGCAGTGCTTTAGAGGGACCCCCGAGTTAGACTGGCCATGCCCACAGCAACCATTACTTCAAACCAACTGGAATAGATCCATACATAGAAACATCTGGTGGCAAGAACCTGGCATCTATGCCGTACAAATCTCAAAGAGCTCTGCTTTAGTCTGGCTCTGATTTGATCCCAAGGACTGGACAGCAGTAGCGACAACTGGAAAGCATTCGGCAGGGATCTGCAGAGCATATCCTGGCTTAGTTTCAAAACAAAGGAATTCAGTTTGGACACACCAAAACTGCTCTGTGATGTGAACGAAAGCAGGGTAAATAGGAATGGTGATGATGAGAACACTTGCTTAAAAAATACACTCCTGGTCAAAACTAAAAGACTGTATCCATTATTTCTTGATTATAGTACCTTACACTGGCTTTCCATAAATGGTGAGCTCAACAAAAATAGCACAATTTTGGTCTTACTACTTGATGTTGGAAGAAAGCCTAAAACTCTGATTTTCTGCTTGTTTTCTGCTCCCCTTTAGATGGAAATAATCTCTACAATTGCTCTCTGTTCCCCATCCCCACTTCTAAGATGTATCAATCACTACTGGGAGTTCACACCAACTTCTTGTCAATAGTAGATAGAGGGATGAAGGGTTGTATGAACCTCTGTGTCATGACCACTGCTGCTTTCAGGACTGCTTTCAGGCTAAAAAGTGAGTTACCCAAAGAAAACATTAGAAGGTGTGGGAATAGGCATACAGTGACACCAAACAGAGAAGGCACAAAAGTTATATGCTCACTCTGCTTTTTCATTAAATAAACTCAGAGTTTTGACACTTTAACCAGTCATCTGGTAAAATAAAACAAGAGGCAATGGAAAAATAAATAATACGTTAATAACAGAACATCAGGACTTTTAAGATAGAAGCTCTTGTCAGAAAATTCAGTGTCACCCTCTAAGTAGCTAAAATTGGCTTTTTAATACATGTTGAGAAGAAAGTAATTCATACATGGGCAGGCTTCAGCACTTTTTTTTCTTGTCTAACCATGGAAGATCTTTTCAACAGGCCTTATCTATTTTTGTGACCATGTTCTCTACAATGACAACCATCTTGCTTTATCACTGACATACTGTCTGTGTTCAGGAAATATACCTAACCCCTTCTTTTTCTTAAGGTTTTCCTACAGAACTCCTTCAGTTTTTCTTATGAATACAGCTATATCATACTTCCAAGACTGAGGCCCACAGTAAGAAATAACTGAGTATTACTGGAGATGAATTAATGAAGAGTAGTGCAACTTACAGAGAGAGTACATTTTCAGACCAACACAAAGAATGGCAGTCTTAGATTACATCTTTATTCCACAGCTACCAGAGCATATATGTTGAGGAATGCACCTGGTCAAGGTAGCTCAGCTGGCAAGCTGCAGATTGAGATGCCTGAGAGTCTTGTGAATGGTCAGGCTGAGAAGTTTTCTTAACATATGACAGTCAAAGTAATGCACATCCTTTCTTGACACAGTCAGGGACCTGTGGAATTTAAGGATGTTATTTCCATTACCATTTTGATCTGCAGGTAGACTCCCCTAGTATCCTGATTGCAAGCTCTGGGTTTGAAGAAAAATAAAAATATTAAATGCAAAGGAGAAGGAGCAGGTCTTTAACTGGTCGATTGCTTTTTCCTTTCTTGCAATTCTTTGCCTTGAACATGTTTCACAACTTTTATGAGTCCTAAGATATCTATGAGTAACTATAAGAGACACCTGCAAAATCTGAGCTTTTGCCAGTCAATAACATTTCTTTCCCCGCAGACTCTCAGGATGTCATGCTGCTAATAGAAACAAGGAAAATGAAAGATATCACAACTTGTTGTGGAGCTTGCAGCAGATCTATTGCAAGTGACTGCATGGATCTCCTGCTGAGCTCACTTTGTGAGCACCAGAGAGATGGAGAGCATCCCAAAGCAGACTGCACGTTCCCTGGGACAGGCACCGTGTCATCATGCCTTCCTAGTGGCACTGTTGCCTGCGGGCTCTACAACAGCACAGTAATAAAGATACTGCAGTGCTTTTACCCTGCCTTGCTGCAGAAGGAACATTCATCAGGCATCGTCCAATGCAGATGGGAAGCATCACCTGTTTTACTCTTCTTTGTAAAGCTACATAGCTTTGTAATAATCTGGCAAGAGACAGTAATGGGGGCAGAGAGACTGGGAAAAATGAAGGAAGTGGAAGAGGGAAAGAATGCTCATTTCAAAGCCAGAGGAACTTAATTTCAAAATGCAATATCTTCTAACTACTGAGAACCATAAACCCAAGTAAAATTAGCTCCATACAGATAGTGATTTTTTAGAATTTTTGGTAGGTAGTTTCATATTTGAATAGTTTTCTAATGTTCCGTAAGGCAGTAGAAATGCTTTAGTAATTTTGCCATCTGTATACTGCTCAGCAAACAATGGTGATTCATGAGGGTTCCTTAACATTTGGGTGGAACCTATCTGATCTCAAGTTTCAGTGTCAGCTTCAAATTATATGAATTCATTACATAAGATGAAAGTGCTGGTTTGCAGAACATTATGTATCCCACTTACAGAAGTGCTTATAGTTCAAATGTGAAAGAGCAGAATACTCAGATGGTCTATTTCTCTCAGACAGTGGACTGTTCCTTGCCCTGTCTCAAGCTTCCTGCATTATCTTGCACAAATTAGGTTCACTTTTTCAGTTAATCTCCCAAATGGAGACACTATTGCAGTGTTATCTCCTTGGCTGATGAGGCAAATGCAGCAATGAAGATAAGCGTTGTCAGATAAACCTGCAAGATAACAGACCTGTGATCAAATCCAGAATGTTACAAGTTGAGCACCTAAATATTTAAAGTTAGGAAGCTCCAGTGTTTACAAACCTAGCAAGTGTCATATGGGATGTAATGTAAAAAGGTGAAATTTACACCAGATATCAAATACAAGTGTTCCAACTTCTTGCAGAGGAGCAAACAAGACATGTTTGCTTTCAGTAAGAGTTTATCAAGAAAATGAAGCAGACCCTCAGCTTCCTCACACTGCTTAGCTACAGGTAAACTAAAAAGTAAGGCTAAAAAGCAAATGGCATAAGCTTAGGTATAACTTGCACACCTTCCTGCCCTTCAGACATACCTTAACCATTATTTTTTGTATGTGGAAGAAAACAGTATTTTGTAAATTAAATAACTACTCATACAGGATTACACCTCCCTCCCTCTCCTAGGGATCTGAATCATGTCTGACATGTTTTTACACAAACACCTTTCATGCTAAATATGAATCAGATTACGGTGTGAAACGAGCTGTCACTGATTAGTAGTTACTCAAGTGGCTGTGGCTGGCCACTGTCATGCCACTGCAGAGGCACACTCCAGGGAGACTTAGCTCTTTCTCAGATGAGGCAACATAAGCCTCAGCTGGTACAATTCCTCCCTTCATAGCAGAGGGCTGTCCCACCCCCAAACTATTGTGAGTGCTAAGAAGGGATAACGCAGCACACCTGGACGGGGCACCTGGTGGCAGATGGAATTGGCGAGGGCGATGACATGCGTGCAGTCTCACAAAGCGAGAAGTGGGGAATGAGCGCTAAACCCCTTGTCACTGTCACATAATGCCTCGGTCCTCAGCTGCCCCCGTGTGCCTCCCGCCTGCACTACAGCGCCCGAGCTCGAGAGGCCTCTGGAGACCGCCCTTGTGCAACGAAAGGTCTTGAAAGTGAATGGCGTTTGCAAGAACGGGGTTAGGTTCACTTCTTCCCGGAGTGGAGTCCAGGGGCGAACACTGCTTACTTGCCACAGATGATAAAGCAACATAAGTAAATCTGTAATTTTAAGATTTTAAAGTGAGTTGCAAATACTCTTTCTGTAGAATGGAACGACCCCAGCCAGTCTCTTAACCCCCCCAAAATCCATACAAGATTTATTAAATTTTATGAAACATTTGGAGAGAAATTCCATATCTAACAGTGTTTTGGAGTACAATACTTACTGAATTATCACCCTTAAATACTTATTTAGAGAGTACCCAAAATATTCAGTGCCCTCCGGTGGTTTGAATTAGGAAAGAACAAAAATTCATAAAAGAAACTACTCATGTTTGAGCAGTCTCACAACTAAGGTGGCACATGAATCTCACCTTCTATGGCATGAGGGCCACAGCAGTTACCCTGGAAAAAAAAATCCCACGCTCTTCTGTCCATACTCTGTGAAACCAGAGAACCTAACACCAGATTTTTGGGGGAAAAGAGGTGCTATTACCATCAAAGAACCGATCTCTGTGAAAAGTTTCTAATTTTCAACCTCATCCTAGTCTCTCCAATCCAAAACCAGATCCTCCCCCTACAGAAAACAACAAAGTAAATGCTTTAAAATGTGTTTAAAAGCAATAAAATCTATCTGGTAAGACTTTCAGATTCTTTCCAAGCGCAAACACATTCTGAGAAACAAACTCCCCTAGCAATAGAAGTAAACACGTCTGGAGAACTCTGTAAATTATTGGTGCTAAGCTTCTTAGTTACTGTATTTACCCCTGAGGCCCACACCAGCCCATACTAAGGGCACAGCCAGAGGAGCTTATAAAACATACAGAATACGAAACAATAATTAGTAGCCAAGTAATATAATCATAGCAATTTAATTGCTGACTACTTTGAAAGACAGAAAAGGGAGTGGGAGGGAAATGCATAGAGTAAATTATTGAGAATTGCTGTAGGGAAATGCACACAGAGGAAAACAGGTGGTGAGACACTGAAACAGGTTACCAAAAAAAGCTGTGGATGCCCCATCTCTGGAAGTGTTCAAGGCCAGGCTGGATGGGGCTCTGAGCAGCCTGGTCCAGTGGAAGGTGTCCCTGCCAGTGGCAGGGAGTTGGAATGAGATTACCCTTAAGGTTCATTCCAACTCAAGCCATTTTATGAAAAAATGAGAGACAGAAACAACAGTAGAGAAAGAATGTAAAGTAATAGTGAGAAGCACTTTTCTCAGTGACTACGCATCCTCGTAAGACTAAGCAAGTTCATAAAAACTGTATTCTCTCTCTAAGCCCTGGGAAATAACCTACAGCTTCACAGAGCTAAGGAATGCCTCTAAATGCATAGAGTACTTAAGGCACAGATTTGAAATACAATTAAATGCTATTCCACAGAATGCATTCCGCAATGATGACTCCTCCCTCCCTCCTTGCCCTCAGTTTCCTAACACTGTGAGGCATGGTGAGGGAATAAAGCAAAATTCACTTTCTTAGCTCTTTCCTGATCATGTCCACAAAAATGTTACAGATAGAATAAGGCTGGTTAGAGCTGGAAAATGAAGAGGTAAAAACTGGTCCTTCCCAAAGCAGACCTAGAGTTTGAGAAATACAAGAAACAGTACAGACCTACCCTACTCCTGAGACAAAAACATCCCCATGCTTTGACCCTGGTAAGAGTCTGGCAATTCACTGGGAAGTGGAAGTTTTAACATTATTGAAATGCCTTCTCATTGCAGACACCCTGAATTTGTCTCCTATGTGTTTTCAAATACAGCCACAAAAGGAAACAAAAGAAACTGATTTCTGGAGCAAATGTACACTCTATGGAGAACAGACGATGTGGGTTTTGTGCCCTTTCATTGCTTGTTTCTCCATTTCTAAAAGAAATCTGAAGATGCCTTTGTCAGATATTCTTGTAGCTCTTCTGTCCTGCAATAAGGAAGTTTTGGATGCCAGGTTCTGCAGTCATTTCACAAATGTGCATTTTCCCATGTCTGGTAAACACTGTCCCATCCCCTAACAGTGTTAATGAATTGGTGTGTCTGTTTCTGCATAAAACAAAGGATATAAAAAATACACCGTCCACTCTTTTACAGCAAACTCCTCACAGACACTCATTCAAATCTCACCAGACTCAAAAGCCAAATCTAAAAAAGAGGGACCCAAGAATGCTTCCCAAACACAGAAAGCCTTCTAGCCCCAACCACCTGTCAGAAGATGAGATGGGTGCACAAAAATCCCCCTCTCTACCTGGGAATGAGGCCCTGTCTTAAGACTAGAAAACAAAGGGCAGTTTTACAGAGCTCAAGTATCCTATAACCAAGATACTGCCAATGAGAATTAAACATATCACATGCATTCTAAGTAGTAAAATATGAATTCCTGTAATAAAATCAAATCATATGAAATCTCTAACAAAGGGCTTATAAACACTTTCAGAAGATACAGAGGTTTACTCAGAGATCAGAAAAATTAGATTCTATAGGGAAAGAATAAATTAACAAAAAAGAAATTTACGTAGTTTTGTTGCATTTCTGTCATTCAAAATAACACATCAAGTCAATTTTATTACTGTATTGTTGTATTATCATCTCTGTGTCCTTAGAATGTAAAAGCACAAGAAATAGCCAAAGGTATTTTCAGCACAAGAACAAAGGGCAGAATGATAAATCATCTAGCTGCCACCTTGCTGGTTAAAACTTGCAACCAGCACAAACTTATGGCAAATTCTTTCCTCAGAAAAGCAATAAGATTTCTTCTCAGAAAATCCACCTTTAAAAAACAAGGTTTGCTAATGACCCCAAGTGTTACATACCTCTTTTCCTCTCCTTTTAGGATGTTATTTCTCTATTAACATTACATGGGACAGCAACATACAAACATGGAAGCAAGAAAAGATGCACAAAGTGGATTTTGGCCAACCTATCATCTTTTCTGCTTGCTGGAAATACCCAAGGTATGATATAAGGTAACTTGTCAGCTCACAGATGCATCATCAGTCACATCTCATCCATCCAGCTGCAAACACACCATTCCATTAACTCAAAGTGCATACACATACAACTGGTCACATATTTAAGTTTTAGAAATGATCTGAAAAGGAAGAAGTAGCACCAAGGGAATTGATCATCTTTATTATGCAACAAAAAGCCAAATAGAAAACAAAACACTTTAACAGGAAAAAAACCAGAAGGTACAATTCCAACATAACATATTGAAACCATACATAATGCAATGTGAACATGAAAACATTATGAAGCAATCCTCTAGTAAAGATTTAATGTTTTGAGCATCACCCATCACAAATACACAGCTTTTTGTGCATGTCTGAGTTTCAGTGAGAAAGATCATGACCAGCAGCAACGTATTTAAACAGTTTTAATTTTCATTAAACGCTTACCTAGTCAATGTATTGGATGCAGTCTCTTCCTATTAAAAGTACAAAATCTTAAGCAAGGCAGCACCTGCCAATACAGATTTTAAATAAAGAGGATAAACATTTTGGAAGTTTTTTTTGTATTGCATTAATACACACCTGTAGCTTTAAAATGTGTATTCAAGTCTCTCAACATTTAAACATTACTAAATTGCTCAGCAACTATGCATCAAGTGACAACTAATTATTGCTATAGAAAAAATTGTTTCCCAGAGTTTTAAAACAGATGTAATTTCACTTGCAATTCCCAAGATATATTCAAGTAATAGAAATAACTAGTTCCAGTGTCCATGAGGCATTCAGAATCTGTATTGGCTGTAGGCATTTATTGCCAGATCATATAAACATTCCATTGAATCTAGAAAAGTTAACTAAACTTACATGTAACTGTTAAACTCCCTAGGAAATGTATGCAATAACAAATCACCATAGTATGTGTTTTTGTTTTAAAAAGGTAAAACTTCAGCATCAGGTACCTTGAAGTTTCTTTCTGTATAAGGGCACTGTTTCATAGTTGGTTTTACAGAGCAAAAGTAGGAATCTGGTATTTTTTTCTGTTGGCTCAGTGAACCACTCCAGTATGTGGTCACACAAGCACTAGAGCTGACAGACAAGTCAGAATACACAGACAAGAGTATGGGGGCAAATCGGGAAGTTGGAATACAAGTTCCAAGTGTGGTCTGCTGTCAAAATCCTGTAGTCAGACTGTAACAAAATTCAAGAAATGTTGTTATAAAAAGGATATAACGTTCAGACAAGGTTTTTGAAATAGACAACTATTTCTGAAATAGACAACTTTCTCTGTATTTTAGCCAGCAATGCCTCAGTAATGTTTAACACTCATCAAAAAATTAAGATAGGAAAGTCAAGTTACAATGTATAGTGGTTTAGTTCCAACACTCAATAAATTAGAACTTTCAGTTCTGAAACACATTACATTGTAAAACAAGGCATTTCAACCTTACCAGTTTTGGAATATGAAATAACCCAGCATTTAAAGAATCATCAAAACCTCTTTTTGGAGAGGAACAGGGAGACAGGGCACAAGAAGCAGATTGTACTTTGGCTGCACAACTGATACTACTACACATAAATCACCATCTAGACTAAGAGAACTACTGGGGACGTTTTCCACCACATATGCAATGCTCATTAATAACAATAGCTTGACAACGGGTGATGGAAACACAGGATGTAGAGTCAGTCCTAACAGGTGTTATGTTCAGAACACTCTCTATTTAAAACTCCAAAATGTATGTTGTGCAGCCATCTTTCCCCTTCTCCCTTTTAGTATAATATAAAAGATTTTAAAGATTTTACAAATGGACTTTCCATTTAAATTCAAAATTGCATTATTACTATTTTCTCCAATTTTAATTATGTTCTTGCTGGGAAGGTGGAAATCTAGAACAAGAACTCTTAAAATATGTTGGTAAATATTTTAGAGTTCTTCTCAACTGTTTTTTGAAGCCTTCGGATGAAGGAGATGTACAAGTTTAAAAAAGCTTTACCAAAATAAAAGTGTTTTGGTGGGTGTGAAGGCAGTTTAGTTATTTAGCTACACAACCTTCCATGAAAGACAGGACAGACCAAAACTTCAATTCCAAATGCAAAACCAGAAGTTCTTAAAAAGCTTCAACAAAATCTGGTCACAGTCATAGGCAAAAAAGTACACCTTTTGCATGTCATCTTGAATTGCTCGGAAAATACGTAATCTTCTTTAGGAGCTGGGAGTACAGGCAATACTCCTCACTCATCACATTAGTAAGCAAGCATCCTATTTTAGTTATGCTCCCAATGAGGAAAAAATAGATGTAATTATTCCTAGGCAATGGCATCATTCTTTCTCAATGAAAGGTGAAAAAAGCCCTGCTCTGCATTGTTGAGCTATAGAAAAGAAATATTTTAATATTTTAAGCTGTTGTTATTTTCAGTCACATAGCAATGGTAAAAAACAAATCACAACATCAAAATAAAATTAGTTCTTGGCAGGACAAATGCCTGTCCTTGGCGGGATGAGAAAAAAAAAATAAATTATCATCTCATAAGATACCTTAGAAGACAGCTGAACTTGAAAGAAACCCAACAGTGCAACAAAGCATCTTTGCATGTCTTTCCAAAGATACTTTCAAAGTTGGTTTTGGTGAATTAGAACATCCTACATTAATCATATGAACATGTAATTAACACAGTAGTAAAAGTTAGAGAAAAATAAAGAGTGAGAAGTTCAAAAAACGTCCCTAATTCCACAGGGGCAGATCTCAGTAAAGATGTCAAACTTGAGTTTCAGCAAAATCACATATCAGAAGTCCTTATGAGTGTGAAAGAAGCTTAGCCTGAAAAGTGGTTACTGAACAACATTTTTATTAATATACCCTTCAGACTGCCAACAGAATAAAGTAATTTTTCTCCCAGATAATCAGTATGAAGATGAAGGGGGCTCTACTTTAAAAGTTCACATGACAGGATTCTTGAACTGCATTTTGGTATTGGGCTTCTTCATCAAGCTGAAGATTCTAAACAAAATGAAAACATCATCAAAATGGACAGATACTCAAGATGTAGCACAGTCATTAGTTTAATCATTCATCTGCTACGTTTTTACATAGGAAATGGCACCTAAATGAAGACTCTTTTAGACTAGATGATTGTTTACATTGCACAGAATCTTTTATTGAACCAAGTACCAAGAGACACATGAGACAGGAGAAGAATCAGTTGAGTGGGACAAGGCTCATTAAGCAGAAGGGTCCATCTTCTCTCCCTGGCTCTATTACATTATGGATCAGCCAGCTCAGGAAAGCTGACTGTGTCATGCAATTCTTTTAACAGGGCTTCTAACCAGCCATAACATCCTCCATTAATAAAACCAAAACAGGATCCCCAGACAACAGTAATCATAGATTGTTGGGAATATACTGCTTAAAATGGGAAAGCAAACACAGAACACAAAAAATCTGCTACTTTTGCAGAATTAACTTCCAGGTTGTTAAGATGCCAGATGCCACTTTTAAATGCAATTCTGGCAGTTTCCCCAAATCAGAATTTCTGTCACCAGTTTTATGTCATCAAACATGCACACATGGTGAAGAGGCCAATCCCCTGTATCAAACCCTAGCTCTTAGGTCCTTACCACAGCTCACTCAACTCAAAGGACAATATACATCACCTTTGCCATCCTGAACCAGTGAGGCTGCCTGTGATTCAAATACCATCCCTGTCCCACAAAAAGCTCAAGCAGCACACACCAGAGCCTGTCAAATTCTGTAGAAACTACCACAAATTCTCCATCTTTCAGGTCCCACATGCAGAACCTAAATGGTTGGCTTGACTTATGAATCAGCCACTGACTACATCTGTGTGCGTAGTTCTGCATCTACTTAAAGGTCATTTACTCAAAGAAAGCCTGAAGAGAGACAACCTGAACACTGATTAAATGAAACATCTCTTTTTCAGTCTCTCTCACAACACACAGGAATAGAGGCTGTAGCAGCAATACCAGCTAGTCAAGCAGCAGTTTGAGTCCTAAGAACGTAATTTAGCAATTTCTGCATTAAAAGGTCAATAATGTCAATAAAACAGAGTAGCATCTATTTTATTTCCCCCAGAAACAGCAGTAATAAACTGTCCTATTACACAGAGTAAAAGTAATAAATAGTTCAGATTGAGAACACTACGCCAAAGACTTAACTCATCAGCTTGGAGCAGTTTAACTATTGACAACACCTATTCCCAGTAGCACTTCATGTTCATAACAAAGTTTAAGAACAGATAGGTCTGCTTCTGAGTTCCACACAGAACAGGAACACAGCATGTCCAGAGCACAAGTTTGGGATGAAATTTTTACCTGGCATTTTGATTTTTAGAAAAAAAGTTACCATTTATTCCTCCACACATCAAAGAAAAAGCTTACCACAAATTCTCCGTAGTCAAACCGGTGTCTTAGATTTAGATGGCTAACAAGATTTCGAGTAACCTGGTTAGTATCTGCCCAAGGAAGAGATACACAAATAGGACAGATCTGAATTTGGAAGGGGAAGGGAAGAGACAGAATGAAAAAAAATGTTATTGGCAATACAGAATGCATTAAAGACATGTTCTACAGGAATAACTAGTCTACTACTCATCCACTACCAAAATACAGTAAGACATTAACATCAAATCATACATCTAAGCGTGCTTTTCCTCAATTGTGTAACATTCAAAAACTACATTTCAACTTGGTAGATTTCTAAAGTGTTTCTCATAGGAGTGGAAGATAATCATATCTGTCTGAGTCAATTTAGAAAAGAAAGTCATTATTGCATCCTACGTATTGTTTGCGAGAATTTTCATACAATTGAGATGATCTAGTAAGCCAAAAGAAAAAATAACACACCCTATACAGATGAAAATACAGAAAACCAAACAGATTTTTCTCCTTCAGACCCTTTGGTTACCTTGGATTACTTTTCAAGTAACTGTAGGTTTCACATGAAACAATAGTTACGTTACAAATGGGATTCTATAGAAACAGACCTGAACTACTAAATAAAGAAGAGTTAAGAGTCAGGCTCAAAAACTGAGCCTGTTTCACATCAAGATAAATGAGACAGCTAAGTCAGAAATGCCTTACAACCAGCAGGCTGGACATGAAATGTTTTCACATCAAAGTCACTCCTCAATTTAAATGCACTGCATGAAGTATATTGTCTGTCTTTCTCAAACCACAGCGATTGTTACAGATATAGAGTAGCAACTGCACATTTAAAATTGTCCACATAATTACAGTGAAAGTAGCTTAAGAAACATACATAAGCAACTCTACTTACCACAGGAACGATCTGATAAAGATGTCTATTATTACAGTGATCCAACAAGCGCTGTCTGGTAAAATTGGCTTCCTGACACAGGGGGCATTTGAAGGTTGGGTGTCCACTGTAAACAGAAATACAACAGTATTAAACAGAAAAGAGAGTTTCAGAAGTAGTGTTAAGAAAGCATATGAATGGAGCTATCTCATCGTTGTTTTCCATTGCTTTGATAACAAAAAACCCACACTCCCACTGACATATTAGCAGATCTAAAGGAGCCCCAGCGCTACTACCAAATTGCAATTCTGAACTGCATTTACAATTGGTATGCTTAAATGCACTCTTCTGAGACTTGGGATTCTTTCATTCCCACTGCAGCTACACCCTGGTTTTGCTTTCTTGTAACACCTTTTAGTGCAAATCCTTCAGGAACGTACTAAAAAACCCAAATTCTAACATATCGATACAAATGTACAAGAAACTACAGGATTCTATAAATACAGCTTCTGGTGTTTTTGTGAGGGTTTTTTGTGGCTTTTTTTTGG